>JABACO010000008.1:852578-970642 GCA_013339895.1 Ephydatia muelleri | reverse complement strand
ACCCCTCCCCTCTACCTCCTCCCCTCTACAACCCCACCCCCCTCCCCTCTACCTCCTCCCCTTCCCTCCCCTCTACGACCCCCCCTTCCCTCTACCTCAAACTTCTTGCCCCTTTAGTACAGAATGCTGCCGTGCAGGGTTATAATGAAGTGTAGAGGTTATTTATAGCCAACTATAGAGTACTCCGTTAGCTTTGTTATAGTCTTATGAAAGCTGTAGTGTGTGTGTGTGTGTGTGTGTGTGTGTGTGTGTGTGTGTGTGTGTGTACTTGAGCTCCCTAAGAACCTAGGAATTCCCCCAGAAGACACGTGCTTAGTATCTACGGCAGTTGAGATAGCATGCATGTGCCCATGGGCTGAGACATGAGGGTCACATGATCCTCTCTGCATAACCACTTCTTGCCCAAATCAGTTCTCTAAATCAATGATTCTCCACTTACTCCTGAGCCCCTCTACCCGTCCCGAGGACCTTTACCCCTCTCTTGAGCACCTTTACCCCTCCCCCGAGCACCTTTACCCCTCCCCTGAAGACCTTCACTCCTCCCCTGAGCACCTTCACCCCTCCCCTGAGCACCTACACCCCTCCCCTGAGCACCTACACCCCTCCCCTGAGCACCTTCACCTCTCATTTCCTCCAAGGGTACCACATTCTGGAGCCATTTCACACCTCTTTGCCACGCCCACATTCTCCCCGGGGGGACCACGTAGGCCTGCTCCTTACCTGCTCTGTCTTCCAATTGGTCCAACCTGTCGCCACGTTGGATCACCTTCTCAATGTTCTGCGTCAGAAGACCCTTCACCTGGTGGAGAGGCAGCACATAGCTAGTGCACACATAGCCTCGATCCCATATACATAACTTCTAAAAGAGGCCCACCAAAACATGTGAGTGCAGCACTTGTCAAATAAGAAGTGGTTCGGTTATTTTGAAAATCATGAGGATCTGAGGAAGGTGTATAGCCGCGCCCCTCCCCAGGGAAAGTGGTCTGGGGAAGGTGTATAGCCGCGCCCCTCCCCAGGGAAAGTGGTCTGGGGAAGGTGTATAGCCACCCCTCCCCAGGGAAAGTGGTCTGGGGAAGGTGTATAGCCGCGCCCCTCCCCAGGGAAAGTGGTCTGGGGAAGGTGTATAGCCGCACCCCTCCCCAGGGAAAGTGGTCTGGGGAAGGTGTATAGCCACCCCTCCCCAGGGAAAGTGGTCTGGGGAAGGTGTATAGCCACACCCCTCCCCAGGGAAAGTGGTGCCATGAGGATCTGAGGAAGGTGTATAGCCACCCCTCCCCAGGGAAAGGTCAGGTGGTGTCAGTAAAGCACAGCCACTGGCTGGTGTATCTGACTGAACCCGCACACTAATTAACATGTCCCAATACATGCATACACACCTCCAGGATGCAATTTGTTGCATTCTATAACATACACCAGCTGTGCAAGTCCTCCAATAAAGGCACACCAGCTGTGCAAGTCCTCCAATAAAGGCACACCAGCTGTGCAAGTCCTCCAATAAAGGCACACCAGCTTGTGCAAAAGGCACACCTGCTTGTGCAAGTTCAAATGCATGTTACAAAGAGCTGTTTTACACTGTCAGGAGTATGCTGGCTTCATCAGCCCATGAAAGTGCCACAGGGGTTCAAGTGACATAATCATTACCCTGTGCTCTGCATGTACTTGCAATAACAGCATGCTGCTTATGCATGCGTGGCATGTGTGTGTGTGTGTGTGTGTGTGTGTGTGTGTGTGTGTGTGCATCTGTGTGTGTGCGTGTGTGTGCGTGGCATGTGTGTGTGCGTGTGCGTGTGTGTGTGCATGTGTGTGTGCATGTGTGTGTGCACGTGTGTGTGCACGTGTGTGTGTGCGCGCGCGCGTGTGTGTATGTGTGCGTGTGCGTGTGTGAGTGACGGGTTGCACGTTGCATCATCATGACGTACATACATGCTTTGGCAAAACTTACTAAAAACGTATTTTGGGGTTAAAGACAACTCGTACCAGGCCGTATGATAACAGCGTAGAGTGTCTTATGAATATACGCCCCAAACACGTCTTCTCCGTTATAGTCTACCAACTAAAAAAAAAGTTGGAGAATACTGGAATAGCGAAAGTAAATCTAATTTATAAGGGAAGGGCCGAGAGTTAGGAGAAAGTTGGGGACAAAAAGAGAATAAAAAGACAGAAACTGACCTCGTCCGTCTGTGTTCGCATGTGCTCCACCTTGCTAATAACTGCCCTTTGGTCCGTGGATCCGTAAGACCTAGTTCATGGATAAGGTAAGGCATAGAACTACACACGATAGGTAAGGATGTAGAAAGAAATACATCTTTCGCGTGTTCGGTTTGTCACTCCTGCAGCAAGTATTACACAATTATTCGTAATTGTCCGTAATGCTGATAACACTGTACCGTAGTCTTCTTCTTGTTATTGTTTTTATAATTATTTAAATAAAATTTAGAAACGACATCCATCCAGGGTACGATACATCAACGAATGGCCTTATGTGATAGGAGGACTTAATGCACATTATTAACATACAAGAAGTGGGCGGAGCTACACTGATTACATGTACTGTGTTTTTTCAGGATCCTAGAATACATGAGCCATACTAAACTTCTCCCACCTGCACTCTCTCCTAGTTGTACATGATAGTCCAGGGGTGAGGGTATCCCTGGTAGTAGGCTGGTGAGCGAGGGGTGAGGGTCACTGTTATAGTCATATGGACTCACATATCTATGCAGTGACTGCAAAACTAGTGTCGCGGGACAAAGATGCAAGCCTGAAATGTCAAGGCTATCTCTTACCTGCTGGCCTGGAGTAGCCTGAAATTAGGACTGTTGTGTCTTTCATCATCTCTGTTAAGAGTTCACTGCAATAAGCAGCCCCCCCCTCCCCCTCCCTCCAACACAAAATAAACACACATGCACACAGACACACAAACACAAACACACACACGCGCGCGTGCACACACACACACAGACGCACACACACACGCGCGTACACACACACACACACACACACACACACACACACACACACACACACATACACACACACACACACACACACACTCAGTCCTGCCATGCACTCTGTTTCAATATTTGTGAGCAAGCCCTGGTGCTATGCCACTGCTGATCCTTGAGATGCTCGTGGAGATCTTTGAGGTGCTCATGAGATCTTTGAGGTACTAGCAATGAGATCTTTGAGGTGCTCATGAGATTGTTGAGGTGCTCATGAGATCTTTAGAAGTCGGTCAAGTCTCATTATAGACACCACAGTGGAGGGGGTGTGGAGGGGGTGTGGTGGGGGGAGTGCTAAAATGCTACCTATCGCAATTGCCTAATTATCAGCTATGAGGACAAAGAGGGGAGGAGTTTAACTAACCCCTCCCCTCCCCACCCCACCCCACATACGGCACTGTCGTACACGTGCCACTCACGCACCATGTGTTGTCATGTTATCAACTGAGCAACACAACATGTCGCATGGAAACACACAGACAGAACAGACCAATCCGAAGAGAAAGGGCACACAACACAATAAGCACAATATACCAGTTGTAACAAGTAATATCAGTTACTCTTGTTATTTTGTACTCCTACGGCGATTCCAATAATAGCCCCTGCAAGAAAAAGACACAAAGCATGTAATCCAATCCAGGCATTCACACTAAGCTATCAAAAAAGACATCCAACCAGTTTCGAATGAGCATAATGGTAAATGAGCTCATTTGCATTGCACAATACATGATGTGCAAATGACATGCATGCATTGAACATAAAGTGCAAACATAAAACAAGTTAGATAAGCATTTCATCTGCAGGATGCTTGTGAATGAGATCTACTCGGCTGATTTGGACTATACGCCGATCGTAGAATTGATACAGTGCTAGGTACAATAAAATGTTCTGGTTAAATAACTAAAGAAATGTGCTGGTTAAAGAACTAAAACATACCACTAGGTCATTTTATGCACTGTTGATTTGGTCTTTAAACAACACAATTGTTAGCGTAAATAGCACGCCACAATAATTTGTTTAAAATCCCTCACTCATTGGTGAATATCTTACAGCACTTAAACATGACACAAGCAAGGAGTCTTGAAGACCAACAGTGGGAAACACATTTCCATAATAATCAAATTAAACCCAAACACAATTTCGTAATCATGAACGCCAGATCGACACATCTAGTGAGGCAAGAACCCGTGACCTCATCCCGTGACCTCATCCCCTCCTAGGAGCTTCACAAAATGACAGGTCCAAGAGCACTTCATTATGAAGGTTAATGAGATCCATTGAAGATATGCAGGGGTGGAAATAAGAATTGACAACTGTTCAGGCAATTTTAGCATTGCCGGTTTAGGCCACCCACAGCCCCGGGTTGGTCAGCCATTCTGAAAATAATATATTTTTTAACACTACTGCACACACACATGTTCACAACTTTACATCCAGCATCCATCTGCCACATTACTATATGCATCATACTTCACTCAACATGTACTTCCTTTTCTCAATGACTTCAACAGTACCCGCATCCAATGCTCCACCCACGTCTACGCGCTTCATTTCCAGCTGTAGAGCATGCACTCCTCTAAAAGCGGTTAAGTTATTGGCATCTCTTAATTGCCGTTAATAATATGGCAATGCATGTATTCAAACACATGTTATTGAATGCGCATGTGTCGTTTGCAACAAAACAATCCCTCTAATACAAACACCAGGATTGTTCAGACACATTGTCTGAGCAAGGGTGAAATTGCGCAGACAAACGTGGAATTGCTCGAAAAATGTTGATGTCCGACCAGTATCTCACCCCTGTCATGTGGGAGGTGCCCCCACCCCCTGTCATGTGGGAGGTGCCCCCTACCCCTGTCATGTGGGAGGTCCCTCCACCCCTGTCATGTGGGAGGTGCCCCCACCCCTGTCATGTGGGAGGTGCCCCCACCCCTGTCATGTGGGAGGTGCCCCCTACCCCTGTCATGTGGAAGGTGCCCCCACCCCTGTCATGTGGGAGGTGCCCCCCCCACCCCCATGTGCATCCGTATGGATGGAGCAGGCAGTGTTCAAAGGAGCAGAGCTTTCTACCACTCAACTGTTTTCACTGGGTGCGATATAATACAATAATAATTATAATTTGTGGGGGAGGGGGACTTGAGGAGGTCCAAGCTTAAGAGAGGCTACACTTTCTCCCTGCTGCCCACGGTATTCTATAACCCCTCATGCAATACACTATGTGGAATAGGCCACACCCCATACATTATTTGGATCGGCTAAACGTGGCCATTTCAAGACCAACCATTTATGTTTTAGCAGCGGGACATGACCAAACGCATGTGCAAAAACGAGTGATTATAATACTCCATACACCCTCACCAATCACAGCCAGTACACTACTCCCTCACCAATCACAGCCAGTACAATACTCCCTCACCAATCACAGCCAGTACACTACACCCTTACCAATCACAGCCAGTATCACCAAGATGATGATGATGAGGATGATCCATAGTTTGACGTTCTGCCACCACAGCTTCCTCTTCAGCCTCACCGCTGAGCGCTGGAAGTTGCCAGCGTCATTTGACAGAATCTCTGATGAAGAGATGATCAGTTGTAATAAGATCACCACAACCACCCCGCTCTCCAATGAACCACCACGCTCTCCAATGAACCCCCACGCTCTCCAATGAACCCCCACGCTCTCCAATCAACCCCCACGCTCTCCAATCAACCACCACGCTCTCCAATCAACCACCACGCTCTCCAATCAACCACCACGCTCTCCAATCAACCACCACGCTCTCCAATCAACCACCCTGCTCTCCAATCAACCACCACGCTCTCCAATACCTATACATGTACAGGGTACAATCAATGGATGACTTCTAAGCAAGATGGACATACATGTAAATCAGCAAATTTGATCATTTCTATGACACTCCAAGGCAAGGGCAGCCAGGACCATACAACTGTGCCTCCCTACACTCCAAGGTACACACAAGGGCAGCCAGGACCATACAACTGTGCCTCCCTACACTCCAAGGTACACACAAGGGCAGCCAGGACCATACAACTGTGCCTCCCTACACTCCAAGGTACACACAAGGGCAGCCAGGACCATACAACTGTGCCTCCCTACACTCCAAGGTACACACAAGGGCAGCCAGGACCATACAACTGTGCCTCCCTACACTCCAAGGTACACACAAGGGCAGCCAGGACCATACAACTGTGCCTCCCTACACTCCAAGGTACACACAAGGGCAGCCAGGACCATACAACTGTGCCTCCCTACACTCCAAGGTACACACAAGGGCAGCCAGGACCATACAACTGTGCCTCCCTACACTCCAAGGTACACACAAGGGCAGCCAGGACCATACAACTGTGCCTCCCTACACTCCAAGGTACACACAAGGGCAGCCAGGACCATACAACTGTGCCTCCCTACACTCCAAGGTACACACAAGGGCATCCAGGACCATACAACTGTGCCTCCCTACACTCCAAGGTACACACAAGGGCAGCCAGGACCATACAACTGTGCCTCCCTACACTCCAAGGTACACACAAGGGCAGCCAGGACCATACAACTGTGCCTCCCTACACTCCAAGGTACACACAAGGGCAGCCAGGATCATACAACTGTGCCTCCCTACACTCCAAGGTACACACAAGGGCAGCCAGGACCATACAACTGTGCCTCCCTACACTCCAAGGTACGCACAAGGGCAGCCAGGACCATACAACTGTGCCTCCCTACACTCCAAGGTACACACAAGGGCAGCCAGGACCATACAACTGTGCCTCCCTACACTCCAAGGTACACACAAGGGCAGCCAGGACCATACAACTGTGCCTCCCTACACTCCAAGGTACACACAAGGGCAGCCAGGACCATACAACTGTGCCTCCCTACACTCCAAGGTACACACAAGGGCAGCCAGGATCATACAACTGTGCCTCCCTACACTCCAAGGTACGCACAAGGGCAGCCAGGATCATACAACTGTGCCTCCCTACACTCCAAGGTACACACAAGGGCAGCCAGGACCATACAACTGTGCCTCCCTACACTCCAAGGTACGCACAAGGGCAGCCAGGATCATACAACTGTGCCTCCCTACACTCCAAGGTACACACAAGGGCAGCCAGGACCATACAACTGTGCCTCCCTACACTCCAAGGTACACACAAGGGCAGCCAGGACCATACAAACTGTGCCTCCCTACACTCCAAGGTACGCACAAGGGCAGCCAGGACCATACAACTGTGCCTCCCTACACTCCAAGGTACGCACAAGGGCAGCCAGGATCATACAACTGTGCCTCCCTACACTCCAAGGTACACACAAGGGCAGCCAGGACCATACAACTGTGCCTCCCTACACTCCAAAGTACACACAAGGGCAGCCAGGACCATACAACTGTGCCTCCCTACACTCCAAGGTACGCACAAGGGCAGCCAGGACCATACAACTGTGCCTCCCTACACTCCAAGGTACACACAAGGGCAGCCAGGACCATACAACTGTGCCTCCCTACACTCCAAGGTACACACAAGGGCAGCCAGGACCATACAACTGTGCCTCCCTACACTCCAAGGTACACACAAGGGCAGCCAGGACCATACAACTGTGCCTCCCTACACTCCAAGGTACGCACAAGGGCAGCCAGGACCATACAACTGTGCCTCCCTACACTCCAAGGTACACACAAGGGCAGCCAGGACCATACAACTGTGCCTCCCTACACTCCAAGGTACACACAAGGGCAGCCAGGACCATACAACTGTGCCTCCCTACACTCCAAGGTACGCACAAGGGCAGCCAGGACCATACAACTGTGCCTCCCTACACTCCAAGGTACACACAAGGGCAGCCAGGGACCATACAACTGTGCCTCCCTACACTCCAAGGTACACACAAGGGCAGCCAGGACCATACAACTGTGCCTCCCTACACTCCAAGGTACGCACAAGGGCAGCCAGGACCATACAACTGTGCCTCCCTACACTCCATAGTACACACAAGGGCAGCCAGGACCATACAACTGTGCCTCCCTACACTCCAAGGTACACACAAGGGCAGCCAGGACCATACAACTGTGCCTCCCTACACTCCAAGGTACACACAAGGGCAGCCAGGACCATACAACTGTGCCTCCCTACACTCCAAGGTACACACAAGGGCAGCCAGGACCATACAACTGTGCCTCCCTACACTCCAAGGTACACACAAGGGCAGCCAGGACCATACAACTGTGCCTCCCTACACTCCAAGGTACGCACAAGGGCAGCCAGGACCATACAACTGTGCCTCCCTACACTCCAAGGTACACACAAGGGCAGCCAGGACCATACAACTGTGCCTCCCTACACTCCAAGGTACACACAAGGGCAGCCAGGACCATACAACTGTGCCTCCCTACACTCCAAGGTACGCACAAGGGCAGCCAGGACCATACAACTGTGCCTCCCTACACTCCAAGGTACACACAAGGGCAGCCAGGACCATACAACTGTGCCTCCCTACACTCCAAGGTACACACAAGGGCAGCCAGGACCATACAACTGTGCCTCCCTACACTCCAAGGTACACACAAGGGCAGCCAGGACCATACAACTGTGCCTCCCTACACTCCAAGGTACACACAAGGGCAGCCAGGACCATACAACTGTGCCTCCCTACACTCCAAGGTACACACAAGGGCAGCCAGGACCATACAACTGTGCCTCCCTACACTCCAAGGTACACACAAGGGCAGCCAGGATCATACAACTGTGCCTCCCTACACTCCAAGGTACGCACAAGGGCAGCCAGGATCATACAACTGTGCCTCCCTACACTCCAAGGTACGCACAAGGGCAGCCAGGATCATACAACTGTGCCTCCCTACACTCCAAGGTACACACAAGGGCAGCCAGGATCATACAACTGTGCCTCCCTACACTCCAAGGTACACACAAGGGCAGCCAGGACCATACAACTGTGCCTCCCTACACTCCAAGGTATGCACAAGGGCAACCAGGATCATACAACTGTGCCTCCCTACACTCCAAGGTACACACAAGGGCAGCCAGGACCATACAACTGTGCCTCCCTACACTCCAAGGTACACACAAGGGCAGCCAGGACCATACAACTGTGCCTCCCTACACTCCAAGGTACGCACAAGGGCAGCCAGGACCATACAACTGTGCCTCCCTACACTCCAAGGTACACACAAGGGCAGCCAGGACCATACAACTGTGCCTCCCTACACTCCAAGGTACACACAAGGGCAGCCAGGACCATACAACTGTGCCTCCCTACACTCCAAGGTACACACAAGGGCAGCCAGGATCATACAACTGTGCCTCCCTACACTCCAAGGTACACACAAGGGCAGCCAGGACCATACAACTGTGCCTCCCTACACTCCAAGGTACGCACAAGGGCAGCCAGGACCATACAACTGTGCCTCCCTACACTCCAAGGTACACACAAGGGCAGCCAGGACCATACAACTGTGCCTCCCTACACTCCAAGGTACACACAAGGGCAGCCAGGACCATACAACTGTGCCTCCCTACACTCCAAGGTACACACAAGGGCAGCCAGGACCATACAACTGTGCCTCCCTACACTCCAAGGTACACACAAGGGCAGCCAGGACCATACAACTGTGCCTCCCTACACTCCAAGGTATGCACAAGGGCAACCAGGATCATACAACTGTGCCTCCCTACACTCCAAGGTACACACAAGGGCAGCCAGGACCATACAACTGTGCCTCCCTACACTCCAAGGTACACACAAGGGCAGCCAGGATCATACAACTGTGCCTCCCTACACTCCAAGGTATGCACAAGGGCAGCCAGGATCATACAACTGTGCCTCCCTACACTCCAAGGTACGCACAAGGGCAGCCAGGATCATACAACTGTGCCTCCCTACACTCCAAGGTACACACAAGGGCAGCCAGGATCATACAACTGTGCCTCCCTACACTCCAAGGTACACACAAGGGCAGCCAGGATCATACAACTGTGCCTCCCTACACTCCAAGGTACACACAAGGGCAGCCAGGATCATACAACTGTGCCTCCCTACACTCCAAGGTACACACAAGGGCAGCCAGGATCATACAACTGTGCCTCCCTACACTCCAAGGTATGCACAAGGGCAGCCAGGACCATACAACTGTGCCTCCCTACACTCCAAGGTACACACAAGGGCAGCCAGGATCATACAACTGTGCCTCCCTACACTCCAAGGTACACACAAGGGCAGCCAGGACCATACAACTGTGCCTCCCTACACTCCAAGGTACACACAAGGGCAGCCAGGATCATACAACTGTGCCTCCCTACACTCCAAGGTATGCACAAGGGCAGCCAGGATCATACAACTGTGCCTCCCTACACTCCAAGGTACACACAAGGGCAGCCAGGACCATACAACTGTGCCTCCCTACACTCCAAGGTACGCACAAGGGCAGCCAGGATCATACAACTGTGCCTCCCTACACTCCAAGGTACACACAAGGGCAGCCAGGATCATACAACTGTGTCTCCCTACACTCCAAGGTATGCACAAGGGCAGCCAGGATCATACAACTGTGCCTCCCTACACCAGGGTAGCCAAGGCAGAAAAAGCTTTGTCCTTGAGAACATTAGGTAACAAGAGCAACCGGAGGGGTACTTACCACCTGAATGGCAATACCATGCATGAACATAATATAGGTACTATAACCCTCCCCCAAACCCTCCACCCCCTCCCCACCCACCACACCCCTCCCCACCCACCACACTCCTCCCCACCCACCACACCCCTCCCCACCTACCCCACCCCTCCCCACCTACCACACACCCTCCCCACCCACCACACCCCTCCCCACCCACCACACCCCTCCCCACCCACCACACCCTCCCCACCCCACCACACCCCTCCCCACCCACCACACCCCTTCCCACCCACCACACCCCTCCCAACCCACCACACCCCTCCCCACCCACCACACCCTGCCCTCTTCAGAGGTGCTCCTAGTTGCTTTTAATTACAATAAGCTACATTCTCTTAGCAAAACGTGTTTGAATACTGTAGGGGCCACTGAGAAACAAGATATGGTCACAGTGAAACATATGCACTTGGTTTGTGCGCTAATCCAATTCCCGCTTCCCTCATTATGTATATTCGTAATCTTGTCCCTATCTCTCCAACATCATATAGCTGGCACCCATAGCTCACATCAGACACCCATAGCTCACATCTGACACCCTACACTCCCCATAGCTCACATCAGACACCCTACACTCCCATAGCTCACATCAGACACCCTACACTCCCATAGCTCACATCAGACACCCTACACTCCCATAGCTCACATCAGACACCCCACACTCCCATAGCTCACACCAGACACCCTACACTCCCATAGCTCACATCAGACACCCTACACTCCCATAGCTCACATCAGACACCCTACACTCCCATAGCTCACACCTGACACCCTACACTCCCATAGCTCAGATCAGACACCCTACACTCCCATAGCTCACACCAGACACCCTACACTCCCATAGCTCACACCAGACACTCTACACTCCCCATAGCTCACATCAGACACCCTACACCAGACACCCTACACTCCCCATAGCTCACACCAGACACTCTACGCCTCTGCCGTGACAAGCTGCTATAAGAGCAGTGTAAGAAGATAGGCCTTCAAAGCTTCGGTCCAAACAGATACGGACATGGCAAATAATGCTTAAACAACTGAACGCATAAAACTTTGTTTTGCAAACACTGCTGTGTACTGCGAGGTGTATGCCCTGGACATCAGACATCAACACCCAGCAGCACCAAAACACAAACTATGATTATTTCATCTAGATAATTAGTGTGGAAGGTAATAAGTGCCCAAGCACAACACCTCAACTAAGTTACCATGGATGATCCCTACACAGCCAGCAAGGCTGTGGCCATTGTATACATCAACAATGCTTTCTTTGGACAGCACGCCACCTCCTTTGTAATTACTTGCCAATGCATATATAGTAACTTGCCCTAGCAACCATTGGTATCCAAGTCAAGGAAATATACACACTAACAAACACCTTCCTTCCAG
This sequence comes from Ephydatia muelleri, assembly GCA_013339895.1. Lineage (NCBI taxonomy): Eukaryota > Metazoa > Porifera > Demospongiae > Spongillida > Spongillidae > Ephydatia > Ephydatia muelleri. The sequence goes on along the minus strand of JABACO010000008.1, from coordinate 958,551 downwards.
TTTCAGTACATGCCAATATTTCCCCTGTGCCAAAAGTCATTCCTCCTGGCTCTCTCACCTGCCCTCTCTCCCAGGTCCTCCAGCTTCTCACCACGTTGGGCCACCTTCTCTATGTTCTGCTTCATCACCACCCTCACCTGTGTACATAAAAGAGCACAAACCTCCTATTAATGCCCACCCGATCAGTACATGTCCATACTCCAAGTGGTTAGTGTACTCCCACATGAAGGGGGATGCACAAATCTTATTGAGATTGTAACAAACAATGATGGCATCACCTGATACCCAAACTACATAATTTGGTTAGCAAATAAAGCCACAATCTTAAATCTAAGGGTCCATGGTCAGATGGTGTACACATTTCGAGCTGTTACTTTCTAAATGTAGGGTGCCTGATGTGAGATATGGGTTTAATACTATCAAATCTCAGCCCGATAGTTAAAAAACTTAATGTGCTTGGGGAGTGGTGGTGACAAGGAGGGGGCACGAAGCAAGGACCTGATCACAGTTTCCACTTCCCACTTTACCACAACAAGAACACAACACACATACCCACAACAAATGTCTTAGTACTTATTGGATGATGGGCGCTTCTGTTGTTGAGCTAATCACTGATATTGGACCACTGGCTCTTATCTTACTAGCAGTTCCCGTAAGAAGCTGAAGACAGACCAAGATCACACCTTGGCTACATTTCCAATTGCTGCCTCTCAATCCAAAGAGATAAGACAAGAGGTTGGCCAATGGTTTTTCTCACTGACGTCATGCAATGTCATCCGCTACTGCACCAACGCCTTACAATGACCCAGCGCCACCGTCTGGCTAATCACAGCTAACACAAAACTCATATCATGTTGATTCTTTCATTCAGTACATGTAACACTTACAGGTGTACATGTAATACTGACAGGTGTACATGTACATGTACTCCAGAGGAATGTGAGAGGGTTATGTGTGTATACGAGCGGGGAGGGAGGGAGGTTTGAAAGGGGCGTGTTAAATGGAAGGGAATGAGTTAGAGGAACGAGGGCATATTTACATACATACGCAGTGGTTTTCTCCCGAGAACAATAGCGTGCGTACGTACACACACAACACACACGCTCCGTTTGGTTCTTTAGCTTTCCACGTGCGCGTCTGAAGTGTAAGACGGGCCGGGCCGGGCCATACTGTAGGGCACTAACCTCATCAACTTGGCTCCGTATTTCATTCTCCCGCCCTCTGCTTCCGGATGCTGTTCCATAAGACCTTGGAAATAAAAGCTCCGGTATACCTACTAGCAGAGAAATAACAATTCCTTACATTTTCACTGTCTGTTCGAGCCGTTGAACGTCAAGCGATTATTAACAATGCCCAAGACACATTAAACTTGACCTATTAATTAACTTCCGGAAATGGGTGGGGCTAGATGTAAATAAACTAACGTCAGAGGTAATTGGCATCGGCCATTTTTTTACAGACTCTTATCTCTCAAGGCCGTAGTAAGGGGGGGGGGCTTGGGAGAGGGGCTTAAGCCCCCCACAAAATTGGGCTAGCACTTTATATTTATAATATGATGACCGCGGATGCATGTTACGATGTTCTAGCGGTAAAGACAAACAAATATTACACGTATATTTAGAGCGCGAATGTATGAATATTAATTAACCTTTGTGATTGACTAGACTACCGATGTTACTCCATATACTCATCAATTCGAGATTCAAGTATCATTTGCCTAAAAAATGTCCAGGGCTTTGCTATTGGTATGTCCAAGTACTATTCTTGTACCTAGTTCCAACATGACGTAGCGATTATACTGCTTAATAATACAGATACAGGCAGGCAGTCCAGCACGGACCGTCCGTGACCGTATAAATTTGACGGTTTTTGACGGCCGACCGTGACCGTGACCGGGAAGCTTACTGATCACGTGATTAAACCGTGAAAAATAATTCGCCGTCAATTTTATTTGCTGTCAGAACGTCACCAGCGTCACGTGCATTTTTTTCCCCCGGCGTTTTTTCCACTGTGTAGCCTCTCTAGGTTGGTCACTACTCTGAATATGGTGCTTGACGATGTGCGACCCCACCATCATGAAAATTAGATTTGTTAAAACTGTTATGTTCGTCTGGTAGTACTATATGTTTTTGTGGATAGTTAGCTTGTTGGTCGTAATGATAGTAGGGTGTGTAACCAGGTTTTGTAAGTTAATCGATTATTCGCGATTACCTATTTGGTCGACTATGCATTTAGCAGAATAGCAGATTACCGATTTCAGACTTTCCTTTAGTCGAAATAACCGATTCTGTTTTTCTTAGTCGCGATTAATCGATATTCGTATCTTTCATATGCAGAAAATCTGTCAGAAATGGATTACCTTTTTATAAGCCCTTCGCTTTTCCCAGATAGACGACAATAGTTTACTAATTATAATGGCCGGTTTAAAATCAGTGTTGACGTAATCAAAGGTAACCATGAAAACTAATCAACACTGCCCTTCTTTCAAAATACAGTCCCTGTGCACGTGTTCATACAAGCATGGGTGCACGCGCATGGCACAATAGCTCGATCAGAACTTTTTGGCGGTATATAGTAGATGTTTGCAAGCTCACGTTAGACCTTTCCATTCTCTGCAGTGTGTATTACATACATGTAAAATAAGTGGTGATACAAGCAAATAAACACTATATAAACAGTTCATAAGGGCAACGAACGCGCTATGTAGTCCTCTGCACCAGCTAAGTGTTCTATTGGTTCCCAGGTGTCATCTTCAGGCCCGAATCCTTTCCAGCGCACCAAATACTTAGACACACCCTTTTCCTGACGTTCGGCGATGATATCCTGAATATTGTACAAGTCCTGCGTGGTTGGCAGCTTTGTCGTATGCGTGAAGCGGCGTTCGCTGAATTCCACCAGGCTTGCCATGTGGTTTCACAGGCTTTTTGGTTTGCTTCTTGCCGCTTTTTCGAATTCTTGCTGCATGTTTGAAAAATGCAAGGGGGGCGGGCACGTGTGGTTTTAATAATTTAAAGTTGACATTATTGTAAGGCAAGAGGCCAATGACTATTTGTCAGTTGAGGCATACAATAGTGAGCAATGCCTTTTTAAATTTCATTAATTGTCGTAGAATTAATGAAATGTTATTTTCGATTGACTCGCGCTCAACGTATACCTACAGCGATTTTGTTACTAATTTTAAATCATGATGGCTAAACATCTACATGTACCTTTTCCCTATAAACTAAAACACTGATGAATGGCATCCACAAAAAACTGGACTGAGTAACTATGATTTACGTGCCAATATTGAAATCGGAAAAACTAGGTAATCGCTGGCAAATTAATAATCCATCAATCGCCAAAATCGCTTGTATGTTTCTAATAACCGATTTGCAAGTTGCTATAAACCTGAAAAATCGATTAGACTTTTTTTCATAGTCGAAATAATCGATTTTAATTTTAAAAAAAGGTTACACACCCTAAATGCTAGATTTGGACACATGCCACTACATTACAGTTGCCTGTTATAAGTCGGTACCAATGATATAATATTAGTAGGACTGTATGTATACAAACTGTATATGTTTAGGTGTTGAATACTGGGAAGATTTGCCTGCGGATGTACTTGAGTGTTATGAAAGTCTCAAATTTGGATTCAGGAATTGGTTTGATCTAACTGCTCCACTTCTTACTGTTGCAGCATTAGTTCATCCAGGTCACAAATCTCTCAGTTGGTTACCTCCTGAGAAAAAGGCAGAAGCAATTGTGCATTTTATGGAAGAGTTAGAAAATGTTGCTGAGTCAGACAACAACAATGATTGCACTCAAGTTGTTGAAAACATTTCTATGGATGTAACTGAAAAGAAAATTGCCTTTTTCAACTTTGAGGTTTGAGATTGAAATTGTGGTTTTTAATATACTGTAACTTTACACTCTGTTGGCAGTCTGCCGAAGAAAAAATTGTTGGAGTTGGATTGATGGTGAAAAGTTTGAAAGAAAAATTGACTGACGAATTTAGGCAGTACATGGCAGTTCCCCTCACCAATTGGCGAGTTAATAATGTTATGCAGTGGTGGGGACAGAATGAGGATAAGTTTCCTAATGTATCCAAGCTAGCTCGCAAGTACCTTGCCATTCCTGTGTCTACTGCCCCATCTGAGCGAGTTTTCTCCCAGTTGAAACTCATTGTCAGTGCATGCATGGAGCGCAAAAGATGGCGGATGGATCCAGCCAGGATTGAATCTGTTCTCTTTCTCAGATGCAATGAAGACTTTAGTTAATTGAATCTGTTCTTTCACACTTGTTCTGCTATGCCCATGCATATCGTTCATGAACCATTTCTATTGATACGCGCATGCATGCCAAACTTCTATAGCATAAATAATGACCGTCCGTAACCGTACTAGTAACATTTTGACGGCTAACGGCCAGCCGTGTACGTGACCGTATTGAAATCATACGGTCCATCTTTGACAGTGACCGTGGGCCTTTTATATCCAAACGGCCAGCCGTGAACGTGACCGGATTGTTAAAAGCTGGCCGCGGCATCACTGCATGCAGGGCACTTTCGCCTGGACATACAGGCAGACTCTATAATAATTTCATTAAACCTTTTGTACAATATTTTGAGGGCATATATGCATGGGTGGTGCAAACTGCAGGTCGACACGTATGATATTTATACTACGATACAAAGTGGACCGGCCGTCTGCAGTATACATGTAGTGTCAAAGGCACTCGCCACTTTTTGCATGATACTTGCTGTAACGAACTGTATTGTGCACTTTTAAAGGCTGTTTCAAATACTCTGTATTATATGCACCTCTGTACTGTGGCTAGGCAGTGTGATTTACAATACTGATATAAAAATTAGGGCCGGTTTTGAGTATGACAGCTGGTCTTATTTATATATCCTCACTGGCTGTGGCTAACTCATTCTACTGGCTTGTATACAGGCTTATTTATGTTACTACTACCAGCTCCATATTTGCTATTTTCTATTATAGTTCAGTTGGTATGTTTTTATACGTATGCGTGCGTGCATGCACATTTGCATCCAATGCCCTATTTAAGCGGCCAGAATTAAAGTGCAAAGCATTTCAGCTGCCTAGCATGCTGCGTTCTGAAGGACCCGTATAACTGGACATAGCGAATCGCGGCCAGTTAAAGAGTAATATGTTACGTCCATCATGTTAGTTTACAAATGTAAAACAATAGATTACGGAGTTTAAGGACGCACTACCTAATCGCCAAAATTGCTTGTTCATTTGGACTGAAATCTACAATGATATGTAGTTCTGGCTAATTGCATCTAAACCAGTAATTGAATAAGAGTTGTTGCCACGTGCTTTGTATCTGCAGACTTGGGTCGAATACCAGGAACAAAAAATAAAAAAATAAAAATTGCAGCGTAGGCACACGTGACCAGCTACACAATGCACCGCATGCTCAAGGCAAAGCTGTGATCTTGGAACACCGCATCGCTTTGTACTCTTATCAATGCAGCATCGATTTAATCATCACACCCTGTTCGCGCATCTACAAAGCAAGCATCGTAGTAATTAAATTCATTAGGCTTCGAAGCGGACCTTACGAATATGGCCAGTGGTTCAACTGCACTCAAAGCACTTTCTATGGCTACGCAGTGGGACTCTCGAGGCGGATTGTTGTCATGTGCTGTAGGTTGAGCACACATGGTCCACAGGGGCGGCGGAAGAGGGGGGGCAAGGGGGCAGTTGCCCCCCCCAAATATGATGTTGGGGGGCAGAGCCCCCCCAAAATTGTACTACTCCTTAAATAAAAATAAGCAGAAACAGTTTATTCGGTGCTGAAAGATCTACTCTTGCGTTGCGATTTATCATTGAAGTTATGTAGGGGGCAAGCTTACGATGGAGCTTCTGTGATGCAAGGCCGGATCAGACGTGGAGTTGCTACGAGGATTAGGCAAGACGTTCCTCAAGCCTTTCCTGTGCACTGTTTAGCTCATTCCTTACTTATGTCTTCAAGATGCAGGAAGACAGATTCCTTCGCTCAGAGATGCCCTGGACACCGTTCGTGACATCGTTAAGCTAATCAATTATTCACCTAAGCGCAAAACTCTGTTTTCTGAGAAGCTTCAAGATCATAGTGTTTCCTGTAATAGTAGTGGTTTAAAACCTTTGTGTCCAACACGATGGACTGTAAGGGCAGAGGCTATTGATGCAGTCATCAAGCAGTACACCATCATAATTGAAACACTAGATGAAGTACATTCTACCACAAAGGACGAGTACGGGCTGAAGGCAGGTGGAATTGTAACACTGAGCGCTGGAAAAGTTTGACATGTTTTTTGGTCTACAACTTGGCCATCTCCTTTTTGGAGCTGCGGAGAATACATCTATAGTACTGCAGAAAAAAGATATTTCTGTTCAGGAGGCATTTTCTGCAGTGAACGTCACAAGGTCATTGTATCAACGACAAAGGCAAGACGATGCTCAGTTTCAACAAATTCTATGAATCAGTTGTGAGAAATGCTCAAGCTCTGCAAATAGGAGAACCCATGCTGCCCAGGTACAGAAGGGCTCCGCTTCGATATGACGATGGATCTCCCCAATATACCTTTAGTGATCCTCGATCCTTTTACCGTCAGAAATATTTTGAATCCTGTGACCTTTTAGTTCAAGAATTAAACGATCGGTTTTTTCAACGCGATGTTAAACCAACCATTACCTTGGAGTCACTGTTAATGAAGTCTGCCAATGGAGATAGTTGCGTGCAGGAACTTTCAGATATGAAAGAATCCATTTTTAGCACCGACGTTTGTATGGATAAGCTTGAGAACCAGTTAAGAATTGTAGTAGATGTGATTCGTGTGGAACTACCCGAAGTTAAGAAAGTTACCAGCATTAGAACCATTTGCGATGCCATGGCACAGCATGTGAACAAGGATCTTTTATCTGAGGTGCATTTGCTACTTCGACTGTACCTCACATTCCCCATAACATCAAGCACCTCAGAAAGGAGTTTTTCAGCACTAAGACGACTTTTTACTTATCTTAGATCGAGCATGAGTGACAATAGATTGACCAATGTTTCTTGTTGCATGTTCACAAAGAGCTGACAGAAACCCTGAATGTGGAAGAGATAGCGCGAGAGTTCATTGCAACAAACGACGAACGAATGAGATACTTTGGCAAATTTTGAACAACTTGCAAGTGTACTTGATATGACAGTAATGTATGTGTACATGTATGTGTTTAATTAAAATTATAATGAATATCATTAACCGATATCGCCAGCCCCCCCCCCCCATTTAAAATTAGCTTCCGCCGCCCCTGATGGAGCTATAGTTGATGTAATTATCCTCGAGGATTCGGTAGTCTCGGTCCCAGACCCAACAGACGCATGTATGGATTACATCACCACATTCGCAGTGCGTCCGTTGGGTCTGGGACCGAGACTAAGTACTCCCTAGTCTCGTCCCAGCCTGATATGCTTTCGATTGGGTCTGGGGACGAGATATAGCTAGAGGGATAGCTACATGTAGGTCAGCCACAACTGGTGAATTGTGTGATGCTGTTGTTGATCAGTTGGGTGTGGCCCGACCTTAACCTTTGGTACCCGACCTTAAATCGGGCCACGCCCAACTAGGTTTTCATTTTTTAAAGGCAATCATTTTTACTGCTTACGCACTGTTTCTCTAATATGTCCAATTTTGCAATAATTCATCTCACCAACTAAATTGAGCAGCACCTTGTTCCTTCCCTGTATCTCCTCCTCCCCCTCCCCACCACCCCAGCCTGTAGCTCTCCTATATGAATGCTGGTCCGCCACATCAGTATCACACGCTTCTGCAGAGTCGGATATATACTTGTATGCGTGTGCGTCTGTGTTTCTTTGTGTGCATATATGCATATGTACTTGTGTGCCTTTGTGTTGTGCACAAGTGTGCATGTGTTGTGTGTGTATGTGTGTGTGTGTGTGCGTGTGTGTGTGTGCGTGTGTGTGTGTGCGTGTGCGTGTGTGTGCGCGTGTGTGTGTGCGTGTGTGTGCGTGCGTGTGTGTGTGTGTGTGTGTGTGTGTGTGGATATGGATGCTGTTGGAATGGACTTAGCACAGCTGCTATACTACAATGTATAAACTAAACTGACCTCCCCATGCACTCGAACAGAAATTTGAAGTGGGTCAGGTTTGGCACAAAGTCATGGGACTTTCACCTAAGCAACTGTAGGTCCTTCCATGCACAGACCCCTATATATATATATATATTTCATACTGCATGCATGCAACATAATAATATGAACTCGAGAGCAGGTATTAAAATAATATTTTAAAGGCTTCGTCGGTCAAAATCCTAGCTGCCATATTCACAGTACATGCATCGTGCCAGTGATCAGTTCAAGAGTGCAAAGGGAGATTTGTAATAGGTGGCGGGGGTGTCATAGAAGTGTAACGATACACGGGGGGAACGATGTTAAAAGTTGGGGTCCGGGTGGGGGAGGGGGAGGGTGTTGTTTAGACATCAAAATGCCGTATTTGGCTATCAAATTGACGAAGGTTTCAAACTGACTTACATTGTCAGCCAAGAAAGTGGAGGGCTTACTCAGCATCTCCAGCTCCGCGAATGAATGACTAGATGGCATGTACCATGGCGGCTTCAATATAATAGCCTATATAAGAGGCATGTTATTGATGACAACACTACGTGTGAATATAACATGCATGTTGTATGATATCATTCATGCAGCCATCCCGCCTTGCTGTGTTGTCAAGCATAAGTATGCCAAGCGGAAAGCATGCGCTGTCCGTGTTCATGACGAAGTTCGTACTCACTGCTGTGTTCCTACTGATCGTCTACGTACCGCGTAACTACTCCAGAGTACAGTGTACGTACGGTCTAGCGCCAACACAAATAAACTCCGCGGGTTGCCCGACAAAAGGTCAATTGGATGCTATCTTCAACCAGATCAATAGCAATGTGAACTCGATCATTTCGACAGCTTTCAGTTGTCTAACGACGTCGCTTGGATCCGTTAAGAGCAATCCGGCTAACTCCTGTCAAGAGATATACTTCGCGAACAGCAGCAGTCAGACGGGGCTGTATTGGGTCATAAACTCCACTGGAGCAGTGTTCCAGGTGACCTGCAGATTTGATAGGTTCGCTAACTTTTCGTCTTTCAACTCGAATATAACCAATGGATTTGCGGTCCTGACCTCGCTGAACATGAACGATACAACTCAGCAATGTCCCACCCCTTTGAAATATCTTAACTCCTCTGGCCTCAGACTGTGCTACAAAGGTGTTGCCACCAGTTGCGTGTCTTTGACTGTGCCCACTTTTGGACTTAGTTACCAGACAGTGTGCGGCAAAATGGCGGGCTACGAAATAGGGTCCGACGATGCGTTTCAAACGTCATCAACCAGTATAGACTCTTTGTACGTTGATGGGGTCAGTATAACGTACGGGATGAGCCCAAGACGTCACATTTGGACATACGCCATTGGCGTATATCAGAGAGCGGCTGTATACAGCTGCCCTTGTACTGCCACAGGTAAAGCCCCGCCCTCATTTGTGGGTACCAATTACTACTGTGAGTCGGGGAATTCCGGAAGTTCTTGGTCTAACGTACTTTATAGCGGCAACCTTCTCTGGGATGGAAAGAATTGTGGCAGTGCTTCCGCCTCGTGCTGCACTAACCAAAACCAACCTTGGTTCTGTAACAGGCTGAATGCCTCGATAGTGGGCGACGTGGAAATGCGGATATGCACTGATGAAGCGACGAATAACGAAGATGTGGGCCTCCAGTCTTTTGAATTTTATATACAATGATTTTATAGTATTAGGCACACTCGGGAGAGTTAAATTGTTTCACTTCATTTTTTTTTACCCAAGAAGAGTTTTTCTTCTTTGCATTCCAATGTGAAGGTTGTTTTTAATGCATCAGTCTCATAAATATACATGTACATGTACAACAAGCTAAATGCGGGCATGGTGTGTTTACTATTATCATGCAGGAGTGCCAACAGAGCTATCAAGCTTTGATTAACACTTTTCTTTGCATTCATTATTATTATTATTCTATGTAACACATTGTTGGTGGTGTGTGTTGTATTGAATGTATGTTGTTTAGTGTCATCAATGTTTGACGTACATATCTGCAATAAATTACACTTAGTCGACCCTCAGATGACCAACCTATTGCCTGAGTGGCCGGCCTTAGAGTTCAACCGAACCAGGGACAAGTTCAAAAAGTACTCTTGGCTTATGGAGCGAAGAGACGATGGATAGACGAGAAGCCAGCTGATTGATGGTGTTCCTAGCTTCCTTACCCCAGTTACCATATGTCTCAACAGCCAAACCCAATAGCTGTGTGCTTCCTTGCCTCGGCTTCCAAAGCCATTGGGTGATTATTATTATTATTACTATTATTTTATTTGAAAATGCCATTGCTCACTACAACACCTGTGTTCCGTTTTCAGATTCCCTGTCAATTAGCAGCTTCGACGGCCGTACTCCTACACAAAAGAAACTGTCTGACGCAATAGAAGAGATGCAGTTCAACTCTCTCCTTAATAGTTGTTCTCTTGCTGATAAGGCCCAACCCGAATGAATGTCAAACAGCTGTGAAGTGATGGTTGGGAGTCAATCCCTCTGGATGGAAATAATGGCTTGTCCCCTATGTCCCAAATCTGCACTTGACCCTCGTGTGAGTTACCACTGTGTCACATGCAAGAGAGGAGGTGATGTAACAACCAGACACAACACTCTTCGCCATGTGGTTTACAGCACCTTCCAGCGAGTTGGTTTGTCTGCACATCTAGAAGTTGGCTGAGGATGGGGACAAGATAACTCCAGGACACGACCAGCAGACATCCTTGTTACCAATTCGGATTGTGGGACCTCAGCTGCCTTTGACATCACTGTTGCATCCCCGCTTAATTCAATTAATATGTTGGAAGCGGGCATGTACCAGTGTGTTTCAGCAAAGTCTGCAGAGCACATAAAACATACAGAAATGATCCAAAGTGTGTTGAGTTGGGCTGGTGATGTACCCTTGGCAGTGGAGAGCTATGTGACCTGGGGACCAGAGGCATTGAGGGCCTTTTCACAGGTAGCTACTCGGTTAGCCATTCGTGGTAACACCCCCAAGTCCAAGGTAGTAGCAGAGCTATATGGCCACCTTAGCTTGTTATTGGTTAGAGCTAATTCTTGATCAACCCTGATCCCCAAACACCCCAACAAGAAAATGAACTGTTCACCAACGTAGTTGTTTTGTGTGTCTGTGTGTGCTTGTGTGTTTGTTGTCAGCTGCTATGTAATATTATTATTTGATTAATAAACAAGAATACATGTTAACATGACACACAAAAATATAACATAATCTATTAATGTCAAGCAACAAAATCAGCTAAGATGAATGACTCAGAAATGATTGCCCTGGCAATTGATCTATTCAGAGTAAGGTTCAGTAGGCTGTACAGGTCAAATGTCGTCTTGGACTTGCTGCTTGACGTGTGGACAGCCAGTTGTGAAGCAAGAAGTGCGAAAAACTCCTGGGCTTCCTTGCCCCAGGCATCGTAAGACTCCACAGCAAGAGGTACACAAGACCATCCCAATTCGGTGCACATCTGGTCATTGGCCATACGTTTCTGTGTCTCAGCAGCCTGAGCTACTGCCCCAGCTGCCATACCTACTTCGTTTAAAATGTTTGCATTGAGCAGTGAAATGACAGACAACTCCAGAGCCGCAGGCTTACCATGATCCCAGTCTGCAGGCCGAGAGTGAGAATGATCATGGCTGAGACCAGAACCAGCCTCAACTTGAACATGAATGTGGGCCAGATGGAATGACTCAACCAGAATGTCCCTTTGTTGTGCCTGATGACAGCATCACCACCATGTGTGCAAGTCGCAGCATGATGGCCAAGAGGGTCAAGGGTGCTATCAGGGCAGATTGCACAATTGGAGCCATAAGGAGTCCCTATACCAAGCCACCACTTTACAGCCGTCTGATATTTCATCAGGATCCACGTGCAAACCCAAGCCAACAGAAGGGATGACAGAAAGCCATGAAGCAGCATGAGGTGCTGACACTGACAGCAAACATGCTTTATCAGCCAGCAAAGATTGGTCAAAAAGAAGCTGGGAATCAAGTGATCCAGCTTTACAACAACAGACTGGAGTTTCATTGAGTGGCCACGGGTTGAGCGATAATTTGTGGCTGTTTGAAAAAAGTTATCAAAGGGTAGATCAAAAAGTCCATAAACAATATTGAAGCACGTCACTAGATCAGCGGTATTCCAAGGAGGCTTGAGAGAGAGATGCAAGCCATGACCAGATAAGGGAGATTTGCTCTTTTGAATAGTGATCTTGTGAAACATTTAATGTCTTTTAGAAGTTGTGGGTTCCATACTTGAGTACAACAATAGCTTTATATGCAGTATGTAAGGTAGGGGTGTGGAAGCCCTTTAATAAGATAATGAGCGTTTGAGCACATTGCATGTCATTTCATATCAGTGACAGATGAACTCCAATATCCACTGGCATACAATATCTAGTGGGTACAGCATACAATATCCAGTGGGTACAGCATACAATATCCAGTGGGTACAGCATACAATATCCAGTGGGTACAGCATACAACATACAATATCCAGTGGGTACAGCATACAATATCCAGTGGGTACAGCATACAATATCCAGTGGGTACAGCATACAACATACAATATCCAGTGGGTACAGCATACAACATACAATATCCAGTGGGTACAGCATACAATATCCAGTGGGTACAGCATACAATATCCAGTGGGTACAGCATACAATATCCAGTGGGTACAACATACAACATACAATATCCAGTGGGTACAGCATACAATATCCAGTGGGTACAACATACAACATACAATATCCAGTGGGTACAGCATACAATATCCAGTGGGTACAGCATACAATATCCAGTGGGTACAACATACAACATACAATATCCAGTGGGTACAGCATACAATATCTAGTGGGTACAGCATACAATATCCAGTGGGTACAGCATTCAATATCCAGTGGGTACAGCATACAATATCCAGTGGGTACAGCATACAACATACAATATCCAGTGGGTACAGCATACAATATCCAGTGGGTACAGCATACAATATCCTGTGGGTACAGCATACAACATACAATATCCAGTGGGTACAGCATACAATATCTAGTGGGTACAGCATACAATATCCAGTGGGTACAGCATTCAATATCCAGTGGGTACAGCATACAATATCCAGTGGGTACAGCATACAACATACAATATCCAGTGGGTACAGCATACAATATCCAGTGGGTACAGCATACAATAGGTGAAAGAGAGTATGTTTCACTAAGAAATTGCAGCAGGCGAGGTACATTCACATTTAACAGAGAAGAGTTGTGATGGTACTTCCCTGTAAACATTCATTGAGTAAAGAGAGGTAATAACATTTTCATGAATGCATGGTGCAAGAAATGGCAACTGACTCTCCGTCTCTCTCAGCAAAACTAATGTATTTTCCTTTGGAAATCTAAGCGTGCAGGATCCTACGATGGCTTCAGGTGCTCGATTGCAATGTGATGGGGCGTCTATATCGACGACACGAACATTAAACATCGCCTCCACCTGTGGTTGCCAGACACCTCTGATGCCCATCCAGGTCATGTAATTTGAAGACATATGTTATTGTGGATATTGTCTGCGTTTAGTTCTTCCTCTTTAGCAGTGCTCATCACTGTCTTAGTAAGCATCCTAGATGTGACGATGTTTGCACTAGATAATGGCGTAGAAACGCAGTAGGAATACTGAACGAGGGTGTCTATAGTTCCTTAGCCGGTTCGTTATGGATTTACTTAGCCGCGCGGCCATTTGACGTGTAAATGTGGAGAAATGTGGAATGTAGGCTATACCGGTACCAGCCGTGAAAATCAATTCTCAAACGAATATGAAAACAACCCTCCTAGGTCAGAACTCTTGTTACCATACTTAAGGGTTTGGGAGGAAATCCAACCCACAAAGTGACCGATCGATGAGCACATACATGTATAGCACAATAACCCGGATGTGTCTCGTGAGGTAGCGTGTCCAGAATTTATTAATAAATTACTGCGGTAGAAATTTTCTTGATTTTAGTTAACGAATGGTTCATGGATGAATTCCCGATATCATAATCAAGCTGATATTTAGTACATAGTAAACCTGTTTAATTTAAATTCAATTAGAAAAAAATAATAATAATTCCACGATGATCATTCATGCCATTTCTGGATATGACAATTATATACCAGATGTTTCTGAACTATCGCACCGTTTATCAATATCAAAGTTAAGCTATTCCTATGTGCGTTTATGTGTTAAGGTGTATTTGTATGTGCACTACAATAGTATATATTGTTAGTTGTCTCAATATTAAAAGTAGTTAGCAAACTGGTTTATCTGACTAGTACAGTCGACAATAATATTATACTCCGATGAAACAAAATCAGATCGCGTCACCACGACGTCATATTAAATGTGACGTGATATCCGGTGTTGGGCCCGGTGGCATTACAGTTAATAAACATTATCTCTGATTTCACGTAGGTTTCGAAACTACGTTAAACTCAAGTGTTTATAAAAGTGTATGAAAAGAAACTATTGCAAAACAAAGAACGTTTGTTCGATTTTATTAAAATAGATAGCTGCTACAGCAAGTAAATGAAGATAAGAATGAGGAGGATAGTATAGGCCTTCAGGGGATGCTGTATGTAGCAACCCACGTGAGCGCTCTTATGCATTGCAGACTCGTTCCCCGACTGATAATATAGTCTTGGAAACATATGCATTGTAGATTGTATCAGCCCCCCCCCCCCCCCCCCAATCTAAACGTATTTTTGTAGAGGTGTGAAAGAAGGAATTACATACCAGTGTCCTAAATATTAAATCAAATAAATAAACAAATATCATTCTCTTGTATCTAGAGAGATGAGACTATGACATTTGAATGTCTGCAATTTACTATTCTTCAGTGGCCTCTGCTTCATTCACTGACACCTGGTATCTATTCAACTTGTAGTACAGTCCCCTCCTTCCCATCAGACCCTTGTGTGTACCACTCTCCACCACCTGACCATCCTTGATCACAGCAATCACGTCTGCATTCTGGATAGTAGACAGTCGATGGGCTATCACAATGCTGGTGCGACCTTCCCTGGCCTTGTTTAGGGCTTCTTGAACCACCTTCTCACTCTCTGTGTCCAGGGCAGAGGTAGCCTCGTCCAGGAGTAGGATCTTGGGGTCTCTCACAAGGGCACGAGCAATGGCTATACGTTGTTTCTGACCCCCACTCAGCTGGGTACCTTTGGCACCAACATTAGTGTTGTAACCCTGTAAAATAAGCATGTCAAGTGTGGGGGGAACGCAGGTTCGCTGCTATGGAATAGGACACTTACTTGTGGCAGGGTCTCAATAAAGCTGTGTATATTGGCAGCCTTTGCTGCCTCCATCACTTCCACATCTGAGACATCCCTGAAGTTGGCACCGTAACGAATGTTGTCAGCAATGCTCATATCAAACAGAACGGGCTCTTGCGATACTATTCCGATATTCTGCCTCAGCCAACGAATGTTCAGCTGACGAATATCTTGCTGGTCCAGCTTCAGACACCCAGATGAGGGCTCATAGAACCGCTCGAGAAGGGACACCACAGTGCTCTTTCCACATCCACTTTGGCCCACCAGAGCTAGTGTCTGACCCGCATTGACAGAGCAACTTAGCCCATTCAAGACCTTCACATCCGGTCGAGTAGGATAATTAAAGAAGACATTTTCGACATTAATTGCTCCAGTTATTCTGTCCTGTTTGTGTTAGTGTGTGTATTTGTGCATGATGAGTGTATGTATGTATGTGTGTGTACGTATGTATGTATGTGATGCGTGTGCGTGTGTGTTGTGTGTGTGCATTGTGTGTGTGTGTGTGTGTGTGTGTGTGTGTGTGTGTGTGTGTGTGCGTGCAATTTAGATATATGATGCAGTACTTTATCTAATGATACAGTGTGATAACATACTGGTTTGTGCCCATCTTCAGAACAGTAATTATTGGTGGCAGGAATGCGGTTGAGGAGTGCAAAGATACGATTGGCAGAGAGCCGGGCATTGGTATAACTGGGAGCAAATGATCCAGCTTGTCCTGCAGCCAAGGCTCCATAAATCACAGCAAGAAAAACAACAAAAAAATCATTGAATGTTGAATAAAGGAGATGATCACAAGGAAGAGTCACTAGATGTGCTCCAAATCGAAATGCGACAGCATATCCAAAGAAAAGGGTTCCCTGTGATAGTCCATAAGTTAGACCATTTACTATTGCATTTTTGCGAGATTTTCTGAGTAGTGAAGGAGTATGAAGATAAATGGTGTGTGTGATATATTAGGTATGACTGTTATGTGTATGTAAGGGAATATGTTGTCTATTGTGGTGTGGGTGGTGTGGTCCATTGGATGGTGTGGTTTGTGCAGTTATGGGTGAGTGGTATGTGGTATGTGAGTATGTGGTTTGTGTGTATGTGGTATGTGAGTATGTGGTTTGTGTGTATGCGGTATGTGAGCATGTGGTTTGTGTGTATGTGGTATGTGAGTATGTGGTTTGTGTGTATGTGAGTATGTGAGTATGTGGTTTATGTGTATGTGGTATGTGAGTATGTGGTTTGTGTGTATGTGGTATGTGAGTATGTGGTTTGTGTGTATGTGGTTTGTGTGTATGTGGTTTGTGTGTATGTGGTTTGTGTGTATGTGGTTTGTGTGTATGTGGTTTGTGTGTATGTGGTTTGTGTGTATGTGGTTTGTGAGTATGTGGTATGTGAGTATGTGGTATGTGAGTATGTGGTTTGTGTGTATGTGGGGTGATAGCTAGTTGACATGCTATGCTGTGTTTCTATGAAGGCCACTCACATATATGGCTTTTTAGACTCAACCTTGTACTGATCAAAAAACATCCTTTCCACACCTAGAGTTGCCACAGTACGAATTTTCTCAATGCTGTCCACTGCCAGCTACCAGGGAAATGAAATATAGTTAAAACTCTATAATACTGTTCAACTAATCAATAATAGTAAATGTTGTATCTTACCAGATATTGTTTAACAACTCATATTATTTTCCTATCATGCATCACTTGCATGTCAGCTAGATGATTACACACATTAGCCTGTTGTACATAGCATGGTACAGGGTTTCTTTGTGGGCGTGGCGTGACCATTATCATAGTTGAGCAGAATGATAAATCAATGATGGTTGCCATCAGACAACGTAAGTTACTTAAAGCCTGATTCTGTTTTGATGTACCATGCAATGAATTGCCCCCTCCCCTTTCCCCTACCTCCCCCCATGTATCTGAAACTTCTTCTTTTTCTTCCCTTCTTTTATCTAGCCTAACTTGGAGCAATGGTCATTCTTAAATGTCAAAAGCAATGTTATAAAGCATTTTACTATCAATGTTCATGGTCATGTGACTCATGTCTACGAAGAAGTGTCCGACAAGCTGGTTCCCATGTTCAAGCACAAAGACAAAAAAATAAAATAAAATAGCTACCAAACAATGGATAACAGTAAAGCTTCTCTAGAGAAAGCAAAATAAACATTACGAATCAGTGGTGAAAGTATACAAAACGGGTCCTGTGTTTTGTGATTCCCCTATGAGAACTTTAAACAGACTAAGCACACACCATGTTTTTTTTTTTGCTAATGAATTGTCTGTCAGATTCATTTCACACAAAACTATTAGCTCACACATAATTTATATATAATCAGTTTAGTCCAAACAACATTGTGTAGGATGTTCAAATCAGAGAGGAATGTTTGTACAGCCTTATAAAGATAAATAAATAAATGCTTGTTGGAGACAACTTTGGTAACTACTCATGAAAACTAGAACACTGCTTTGCTAAAATGGAGGGAAGAAAGAGTACATTATCCAAAAAGCAGCAACTGGCCAAACAAAACATAAATAAAACCACACAGGACATACCTTTCCAGCCTTCTCCAAAGCAATTTTGTAGCCAGTTGCATGTGCCGTGACTACTTTTGTCGTTACCATCTCAACAGCCATCAAGACAGGCATAAAGCCCAGAAGTACAACGGTAAGAATCCAAGAGTATACAAAGGCAATGGTCAAGGACAACACCAAACCGAAAAAAGTCTCTAATAGAGTGCCGAGGGGAGTCCCTGTAGCCTATAGAAATGAGGTATTTGAAATATCAGAGTTGAAATGTAATAATTCTTCACTTAAAACACCAAATCTAGTTAGTAGTACAAAAGTAGTCCAGTTGTTATGGACTGCCTAATCTCTGATGACCAATATAGATTAGCTAATTAGGATTTGTAATGTATGTGCTATTCCTTCGCTACTGATGTTAAACCTGTGGCTGATTACACTTGACCTATGGCTGACTATCGTTGAAATTGTTTTTTCTGAACTGGTCTATGACAAGCGCAGTTGAATAAAGACAACCAAGTAATGGTGAAAGTAATGTCTGACAACAGATATACCAAACACTTGTTCTCTTCATCAAACTTAAATTTGTTTGGAGACTCTACTACATCAAAGCCAGAGTCAGAGATGTCTATGTGATACCATCAATATAGCCTCATTTAAAGCTGAGGAGATGCTCCTTTCATTCAGGTTGTAACCATAACCATCTTGACAAATGTTCAGTACATTACCTAGGAATCTGTCAGAGCATCTAAAGTGAATTGCCTCAATGCAGTCAAAGACAGGATCATCCATGGAGTCCTTATTACTCTTGCAGACAGAGCACATCTGATATTAAACTTCAGTAGCATTTAAATTTGTAATCCCAAACTCGTTTATTTTCTTTTGCTGAAGTTTGCTTACTATTCATAAATTTAAATGTACTTACACTTTTCAATACTAAAAAGAACCCATACAATCATGAGTTCGGTGATATAATTTGTTGAATATTGTATGCAAATAGTACCTTATTCAGACAGAATATGGCTGGCGGTTTTGTGGACTGTGTTAGAGATAAGCATACAAATGCACAAGTGACTTACCCCTTCAACCTGAGCAGCATCATTTGACAGTCTTGTTACCAAGGCACCTGTTGAGTTCCTCTCATTGTCAAACCAGCCAATCTCCTGCTTCAACATGGCGTGGAAGCTCTCTGACCGCAAGCGTGCTGTTAGTCGCTCACCAGAAACAGTAAAGAATACTACCTACATGTAGATGAGTCAACAGTGAAACCAAAACGTGCTGATAGTCAACTAAATGGCACGCATGTCACGTAAAGTATGATACAAACTCATGGTCTTTAACAATAATTGCCTCTACTTGAGCCAATTTTTCCTGATTATTGTAATTCATTGTACAGCAATAGCGTCACAAAACCATGCAAAAATGTACTTATTGACACATAACATTGCATGATTATACACATTATATTCAAACATGGCAGAACCCACACCTTAAGGAAGTTGGCTGTCCCTGTCACAAATGCAAGAACCAAAAACAGGCCAGCCCATGGGTGTACTCTGGACAGCACCATTTCCGGTGGGTTTGCAAAGACGGCAAGTAATTTTCCAAAAAAGATTGAGATAGCGGGCATGACTGCACCAGCCCCCATGCATCCAACCAAACCTAATGCAATCATCCACCACTCTGGGCTGTTCTTTTTCAGGATTTGCAATAAAGGAACCACAGGAGTCTCCTTGTCCCACAGCTCCTGGAGCTTTTTCTGTTCTGCCTCCATATACTTCCCACTGAGACTCTTCTGATCTTTAAGCAATAGCACAGTATCGTCCTTGGATCCAGAGCCATGCCTATTAGTAAGTTGCTTGGCTTCCAGTGGAGAACCCAACTGCCTTGACAGAGAAAACACACACGAAACTTTGACAATGTCAATGTCTTCAACAGTCTGCAAGTGGAAACATCAGAAACAAACTCTTTATCACACAGATCTGTTAATGAGTTAGTTACGTATTTTGGGGGGCTTACGTGATGCCAAATAATGGAGCAAATTGCTAATCAAACAAATAAAACCGAAGTTTGAAAACAATAATTGAATTTTCATAGGAAACAGTACATATTCGCAAATCATTATTGTACGTCATTAGTACGAACTGATAATACAAATGAATAATCAATAGAACAGAAATAAAACATTCAAAATAACAAAACTTAAATCCCAATATTGTGAGGTTAGACAATGTTTGCACTACAGGTACATTGTTGTATGATATTCAGCCATTGTTATATGTAGGTTGATATTCAGCCATTTGCTATATGTGGGTTGATATTCAGCCATTTGGAACGTTCTATACGAAAATGGGTCTTGTGGATTTTATTTTATAACATAAAATTTAAATCGATATATCTTCCGAAATATTAACGCTATCGGGTTCCTATTTGTAACACAACATACCACACCATTACTATATGTGAAAATCCATTTTGGTGTCTTACACATGCGGAGTACCGACGTTACAAGGTCCGATACCCCGTAGGGTTCAAAACGGCCACATCTTCAGGTAGGAGTGTCCAAATCGGTTCAAAATAGGTACCCATGTAGAAGGGTCCTACCGCTATTGATTTGTTCTGTTCGTTAATTTTTGCTTTATCCGTTATGGAGATACAAGTGTGCAAAGTAATTGCATATTTCCCGGGCGTTACGCGCCATTAACGTATAATCGTAATACGTTAATGGCGCGTAACGCCCGGGAAGTATGCAATTACTTTGCACACTTGTATCTCCATAACGGATAAAGCAAAAATTAACGAACAGAACAAATCAATAGCGGTAGGACCCTTCTACATGGGTACCTATTTTGAACCGATTTGGACACTTCTACCTGAAGATGTGGCCGTTTTGAACCCTACGGGGTATCGGACCTTGTAACGTCGGTATCCCGCATGTGTAAGACACCAAAATGAATTTTCACATATAGTAATGGTGTGGTATGTTGTGTTAAAAATAGGAACCCGATAGCGTTAATATTTCGGAAGATATATCGTTTTAAATTTTATGTTATAGAATAAAATCCACAAGACCCATTTTCGTATAGAACGTTCCATTTGCTATATTATTTCTAATACAAAGTTGTGTGAAGGAAGCAGCTAGTTGTCATGGCCACCATTGCATATGTCAGTGCACAGTTCATTTTCTGTCAACAATAGAACTATCTCCTTAATAACCTATTTGGAATGCAACAGGGGGACTCCTATTGGTGGATCGCACTCTGCATAGGTTTGGGTCACATGAAGTGAGGCGGTGTAAAAGTAGATAAGATGTAGAAAACGGAAAGGTGGTCCTTCAGTGCTGATTTGGGTGAGGATGAAGAGCTAGTGTCACAGGTGATTGTACAGCAGGAATGGAATGTATGAATATAGCTCTGAAATCATGCTGCATCAACAATGTTACATCATACCTGAGCTGCAACCAAGTTAAAGTACGGTCCTTTACATTGCGTCAGCTCTGTATGAGTGCCCATTTCAACCACCTTGCCCTCTTCAATGACCACAATCATGTCAGCATTCTGAATGGTGGAGAGCCGATGTGCTATAATGATGGTGGTCCTCCCTAATCTGGCCTTCTCCAAGGCTTCTTGAACAATTGATTCACTTTCAGTATCAAGGGCAGATGTTGCTTCGTCAAACAGTAGCAGATTTGGGTCTCGTACCAAGGCACGGGCAATGGCCACACGCTGCTTCTGTCCTCCACTTAGCTGTACACCACGCTCTCCAACAAGGGTGTTGTAACCATCAGGAAGCTGGGCAATGAAGTCGTGCGCATTGGCCTTTCTGGCTGCATTGTGGATGTCATCCATTGTTGCATCCTCCTTCCCAAAACGTATGTTCTCAGCTATGGTTGTGTCAAACAGTACAGGTTCCTGACTGACCACACCTACATGACTCCTGAGCCACTTGATGTTGAGGGTACGAATGTCCTTCCCTCCCACATACACCTGAAAAAGCAGGAATAGCCATGTCTCTACATACAATACACTATATTAACTCAAAATTTTGTGCATGCCAATTTGGCCTATCTACGTACAGCATAACAGCTATCTCTATCATACTGTACATACTGTATTCATATTCATTACCCTTCCCAAAGAATCGGTTGAAGTGTTATATATTTTTTCAAATAGTCGTACGATGAATCATTTTTCAGCATACCATATGTAGATGTGCACAGAGAGCATACAAGTGCACATCAAAAACACCTACTCACCATGCTTGCTCACCACACATTCACAAACACATACCTCTCCTCCAGTAGGGTCATAGAATCTTTGCAATAACTGAACGACAGTACTCTTGCCACATCCACTAGAACCTACCAAGGCTACTGTTTTGCCAACAGGAACTTTCAAATTAAAGCCTCTCAGGACCTATCGAATAGCATATAGTCACAAATGATCATTACTCAAAACTCACCTACCATCACGTCAGGTCTTGTTGAGTAACTGAACTGGACATTTCTAAACTCAACAGTGCTGTCAAAGCTCTCCAAAACCTCCCCCTCCTCTGAACTGGAGTCAATGGATGGGACCTGGAGGAGGAAAGGTGAAAGAAGAATAGCCAATAAATGCCAACACAAAACAATACCACTGACCCTGTTGATGGTATCAAATATCGACACTGATGCACCAGCAGCTGTCATGAGGCTCTGCAGGTGAGGTGCGGCCTGGCCCAAGGAGAACGCTCCAATGATCAGTGCAAAGAATGCCTACACATTGGCAGGTGGAAGGAGACAAACTAGTGACTGGTCTCGTTTGCAAAAAAAAGAAAGGCAGCCAACACTCACCGTCAACAGACTGCCAGAATTGAGCTGCTTAACAGAAATAAGGTAACCACCAAACCTAGTATTGAACAATGAGGTTAAAACCAGGGACTTAAAACTAAATATGCTGCTAAGCAGCACAGCTGCCATTTTGATTCCAACCAGGAGTTAGTTGTTAGTTGTATGTCTTCAAGTAATTACAATACGTCAACATCTGAAAACCACCCTAGTGCCCCCAAACACCCTAGTGCCCCCAAACATCATCATAGTGCCCCCAGACACCATCATAGTGCCCCCAAACACCATCATAGTGCCCCCAAACACCATCATAGTGCCCCCAAACACCATAGTGCCCCCAAACACCATAGTGCCCCCAAACACCATAGTGCCCCCAAACACCATCATAGTGCCCCCAAACACCATAGTGCCCCCAAACACCATCATAGTGCCCCCAAACACCATAATGCCCCCAAACACCATAATGCCCCCAAACAGGTCTTCCAATTCAATATGTATATACCCTTGGAAGGTCAAACTGCATGATGACAAAGGTTTTCCTCAGAAATGAGCCATGACCACAATGTAGACATGAATCGTTATAGGAGTTACTACAATATTGCATTTCCCCCACAGTGAGAATTCATCTGCCAGCTTAAAAAACCACTACTGACTGTTCATGCACAATTTGCCAATCTTGCTTACCAAAACACAGTGGCATAGACAGAATAAATGAAGAAGAAGGTCAGAGCCAGTGCAAAACCATTAATGATACCCTTCTTAACTCCGATCTTCCCGGCTTCCCTCAATCGACGATTATACCTAAGGGTGCATAATGGAATCAAACATGCAAGCCAGGTTGTGTATAGTGAAAATACAGATGCACACACACACACACACCTACACACACACACCACATAAACACACAGAAGAACAGTGATGAACAGATAGACAGACAGTCAGACAATCACAGACAAATGACAGACATGTTCCTTACGTAAGACAAAATACATCACTACTTGGGCCACAGTAATAACAATTCCATGCCATAAATTAGGCAAGTTATTAAATCATGTCTCAATTATCATGCACATTTACAAGGGAAACGTGATTACAAAGCTCAAGTGACGAATATAGATTTTACAACATCACAATAGGTAAAATGAATTGTATTGGTGCTGCAGTGAAAAGTCATGTGGATTAGTAATGTGATGACTTTCATTATATGCACATAGTTTTGTAAGGTTGTGCTATCAGACTTGTAGAATTATCTTCAACCAAATAATTAAAATCATATGATGTTTAGATGCTTATCACAGTTGCAAATGTAAGGACAAACTGATCACCCAATAGAGCTCTCAAGGTGCTGTTCGGAGCAAGGTACCGTCATTCACCTTTCAAACTCTCGCTCCTCCCCTCCAAGTGCCACTACCGTTCTGATGGATGACAGAACTTCCTCAGCTACACCTGAGGCTGAAACATACTGCTTCTGTGCTTGACTTGTGAGTTTTGTGGCCATCTGTAGGGTGAAATGTAAAATGAGGGAGGGGTAGGAGAAGTAGGAGAGAAAACAATAGAGAGGGGAGAGAAGGGAGGGTAGAGGAAGGAGAGAGGGAGTGGGAGAGAGGGGGAGAGGAAGTGAAAGTAAGGGAGAAGAAACACATGACACCAGTGACTTCATTCCATTGACGTTACAAAGTATCATTTAATTTCAGGGCTGTACATGGTTAGATGACTATTGTGTAGAGGCATGCATGGCCAGGATTAATAGTGCATATTGAGGATGTGCTGTGTGCAGGTATGTGTGCAGTTTAGTGTTTGTGCAGAGGTGTGCAGTGTGTGTAGAGCAGGGCCTTGGATAATTCTCTAGTGACTTCTCAATTGGCACAATTGCAGCTGACACTAATATCCATTTAACCTTCAGGCAATCATCAAATATTAGATGAAAAGCCTTTCCTGTTTTTTTGATACTATTGCTTTAAACCCAGCAACATGTAATGCTAATTGTGTCAGTATTGCAATGCTTGAGTTTCATCTCAATCCACTGGGATCACTAGACAACATGATATGACTGCTCAAACTTGACAACCTCTTTGGCAGAACCAGATCCACAGATGGCAAGGATTGGGACAAAAGCTAGTACAAGAAGTGAAACCTTCCAGCTGCTTGCAAAGGCAATGACCAGTCCTCCAAACAAGGTAGCTATCCACTGAATTAAGAGGGACACCTTGTCTCCAATGCCATCATGAATCTTATCCAAGTCACTGAATTGAAGAGGTGTACAGAGAGAAAAAAACACACAAGAAGGTGATTGAAGTGATGTGGTGACATGTAGTGGCAGGTTTATTAATATTACTAAGATTAATTTCAAATTAACTTCCCTATACCTTAGGTAATAATAATATCATTTCCCATTCAAAAAATACTGCAATCATTTTATACCAAACCAACAGGTATAAGAAAATAGGCTAAACCAACAGAGAAAAATACAAATATGCAATAGCATGGCTAGACATAACGCAAGGAGTTGAATTGAGCACAAAAGTTGCGACATGATTATTGATTCTAATTTTCACCAGCAGAATGTCTTGGATATAAAAATAAGTGGGCCATGATGAGATCACCTCCCAAACATGCAAATGGTCATCATTAAGCACAACCACAGGATTATTACCAGATCACATGCTGGCTTAACTCGTTTATCCTGCTTGCAAGCTCTCCAGTAGGGTTGGCATCAAACCATCCTATATCTTGCCTTAAGATCGCTTTATAATAAAGCAGGCGTATCTTGTATAGCTGACGCTCACATGCTGTTTGGTAGAAGGACACCTGGATGTATGACATCAGAAAGGCACCCAGGGCTATCCCAATGAACTTATATACAGCATAATTGATCAAGTGTATGAGGATTCTATTGTCCACACAGCAACAGCATTTTCTTTGGTAGATAAGTTCTCAACTCGCAAAGCCAGGGTCATATTATCACAAGCAACTGTCTCATTGAATAACTGCATTGATACATTGTTTGTCAAGGCATTGAAGGTGAAAGCAGTGACTACATCACCGAAGAGCAGCATGGCGAATGGCATAGCCAACCTCCAGCAATGGCTGCAATTGCACCAATCAGCATCAGAACCCAGTCAAGAACCGTGGAGTAATGGAACTGTATCAAGGAAGGACGTGCAAACTATGTAAGAATGATTCAGTTATACATAAAATGTAGAATAATATAGGTGAATATAATAGTGGTTAAGCCAAGTCCTATTAATAGTAATGCACACATCACACACACACACACACACAAACACACACACACAAACACACACACAAACACACACACAAACACACACACAAACACACACACAACACACACAACACACACCAAACACACACACAAACACACACACAACACAACACACACACACAAACACACACACACAAACACACACACAAACACACACACACAAACACACACACACAACACACACACACAAACACACACACACAAACACACACACAAACACACACACAAATACACACACAAACACACACACAAACACACACACACAAATACACACACAAACACACACACAAACACACACACACAAACACACACACACAAACACACACACACACACTTCAATGAGGCGTCAAGCTAAGCGCCAATGCACATATGGAGAAATGAGCGGTCATGGGCAAAGGCGGTGGCCATATATTACTGTGTTATCAGTATGGGAGAATTTCAACAAAATAATTTACACTCCTCCCCATGCACACCAATGAAAATGATCTACCAGTCACATATGACACAAGGTAATAAATGATTAATCATATTTTTTTCAGAATTTTTACCCCCACCCCTCTTCCTGTGGGTACTGGTGATTTTTTGTGCACATGTCATTTAATTTGTCAATTTATATAATTATCATTTCAGGTTAATGTTGCTGCTGTAAAAAATATGGAAATCGATTTATTTAAACAGATCCCCATATTTAACATCTGTTGACATATTTATTATATTTTGTGGGGATTTTTCTGAAAAATTTGTATGTATTTTATGCATTAAAGTCATTTCCCCATACATATGATCGTCATCACGTGAGAACACATACTTAATCTCATACCCAGCTGTTGTGAGCAACAAGGAGATATACAACAAAAAGCTACAGAGCCTTGACCTTGACAAAGCATAGTTTAGGAACGTATCATGATCTGTTTGGTATCCCTAACCAGCATTGGGTAGATGACACGATATGTAACTCTAAACGCTGATTCCAATGGGTCAGAACATTAGTACGATACCCGGAAACTGAACTGCCTAACTGCCATAACTGTGCCATGGATCATTATGCCACCCACAGCTGTATTAAAGGTGCAAACCAGTATAAATTGACGAGAACTGGTCAATTATGGACGGCCAGTGGTGCTTCTACGAAATGATATGCATGTACATATGTAGATGTTGATATGTTGATCATGCGCGATTCATATAACAAACATATATTGACAATCCAGGTCTTTTTTTTTGGGGGGGGGGGGGAAGCAAGATCACACGTACTTGAAGCAGTATCGTACAAAACTTGTTATCCTATGTAGTTGGCTATAAACAACCAAGTATTAAAAAACCCATACATTTCCATGGAAGTTGTACGGGAATAATCGCGAATGTACAAACCGCAACATTGTAATAATTGTATAGTAAACTGTATGCTCATTTGTGTACGTGTACGTGTGCGGAAGGAACGGACTTTTATACACCGCCACCACCACTACCCCTCTCCCCTCTTGCCGGATCAAACCGTAGCCACCAAATTAGTATTCGGTAGTGGTGATGCCATTATAAGAAGAAACACCTTCCTAAATACGCCATAATTCTTTTTTGGCGATTGCAAAAAACAACGTAAACCGACTTCATTAGTGTGCGGGCTTACCAGTCTTAAAAAGGTAGAAGAAAGTTGCAAATTTTTTACCTTCTTCTCACCCCTTTCCGGGAAATTCCTAGAGTCATGGAGAACGGAATGACGATGAAGAACATTGTGATTGACTGAGGCAACTAACTCTTGCACTTCTTCGCTCGGTAAGAAGTCTGACTTCTCTTTGACGTATTCTGACTTTTTCGAAACAAGAAGGGGCAACGAAGGGTCATCTTCTGCTTCGTTTTGACGAGGAATATTTGCAGACGCCATACGACCTACTGTACATGCAGTACTGTGTACATGTTCAAATTATACATCGTACTTTATAGTAGCTGCTGACTGTATGCATACCGATTTTGAACAGGCGTGGTGTGCGGGCTTGTGCCTTCCTCCCTCCAATCGGAATCAGCGCTCCCGCATTCACGCGAAGTTGTCCTCTTACATGTGTTTGCGGCCATTTAAATCGTGGGGGAAAAAGCCCAAAATCTTGGAATCATTATGTCATTCCATAGCAACGACGCGTAGCAACAGATCACCTTTGGATTCTGAAGTGTTGCAAGACGAAAAAAAAAGTTCAGTGACCTACTAAAGTTCTATTTGTAGCACAAACTTCGTGCCGTAGCCCTGCCATCGTTTGGAGGTATGCAGCGCTGAAATGAAAGTCTTCTAAAGGACCATCTTACCTTAGTGTATAAATATACACTCGGATCGATTGCGACCTTTTTATTAAGCCTATATAAAGAGGTATCAATAGCTATGCGTAAACGAATGCAGCAGGATTTGGTGGCTCTCTGTTAGTATGATGTGTTGGACGAGTGGTTGAACATACACTTGCATTGTTGATAACGGCTGTCAGCCTTCCTTTCGTTTGCAGGCATTTGGTTCGTTTCAAGTAGGCTGATCCTTTAATTTATGTATAGGCCCTTTTCATGTGTCATGTGACCGCTCCGTAATCTAACATACGTCAGTGTCACACAATATAAATTAATACACGTCCGCCATGTTGATTCACAGCTTTTACGGAAATATCCGAGTGACGAAAAGGGCCTATTACACTTGATATCTGCATGCGTTTAACAGCTCGATCGTTTGCATGCAGATTCCATCTGTGCTCATCATCCCTTAGTGGTGCACACTAAATCGCAAGGAATTTTGCATGTTTAATTAATCTGTAGCTGAGTCACTGTTTTATTATCTGTCGGGATGGGAAAAAAACAGCTTTGTCATGACTACATGTATCACATCTTTTGGTATCTCATCAGTTGTTGGTTCAGCACTACGTGCACACATTCCTTTATTTTACTGACCTGCAGCTCTGGTATGTCAATAGAACATCCTTCAGCAACTAAAATCACTGTTCGAGCTGCTTTGACTTGAAATATAGAGCCCATTGTCATTCGAGATACTTATGCAGGCCTTGCAAACACTGTTTTGTATACAAGCTGCCCCAACGTATAGGACAACGGCAACTGGCTCGTCACATGAGCAATGCGAATTATTAGGATGTGAGCTATCTCCTTATTTGGACTATTGCTGCGTGGTGGACAAACTATGTTATTATTTTCCTGCCACTTACTCTTTCGCGGGCTACAACGGCAATATTAATTGCGCCGCATGCAGCTGCTATACAGAAGCATTTATCTAAGCGTTACCGTTTTTGTATCAGCAACACATTGTTGAGACGAAAAGTCTTTTGCTTGTCACATTTCCAGGAGCTGTTATTGCTACATGATTGCGTTTCCGCGTTGCGGGGAAATGTTCCGAAATGACAGCTTATTCGAAATTATTTTCCAATTGGGATTGGTAGGAAAAAATTGTGAGATACTTATTATGGCATTTGCACCATAAAGAAAATTGTCAAAAAAGAAAAATAAATAAACAATGCTGGCGGTCATCTAAAGTTACGTCATTAACTAGTAATTGTAATCATTTCACTCCAGTGCGGCCGAAAAGTAGACGCGTGGCTATTGAGGAGTCGAGGGGCGTACACCGTATGAGATTTCGAATCACATGAAATCGATTTCAGATTTCCAGATTTCTGTCAGATTTCTGGATTTCAGTTTGATTTCCAGATCTGTTTGATTTCCAGTTTTATTTCTGCCGAAAATGCGTGAGGGAGGCATCATATACTGGAGTGAAGAGAGTTTTGTTGGGTTGATGATGCCTAGCTCACCTATCCGAACAGGGAGTGCCATTAGTTCACGTTCGCTGGGTGGTGCAAAAAGATCACTGACGTCAGGAGCAACTGTAGTTAAGTAGGTTCATTTATTTGTGAATCCATGTGTGAAGGTGACATAAGCAACATGGGGCATGTGGGAAGGTGACATAAGCAACATGGGGCATGTGTGAAGGTGACATAAGCAACATGGGGCATGTGTGAAGGTGACATAAGCAACATGGGGCATGTGTGAAGGTGACATAAGCAACATGGGGCATGTGTGAAGGTGACATAAGCAACATGGGGCATGTGGGAAGGTGACATAAGCAACATGGGGCATGTGTGAAGGTGACATAAGCAACATGGGGCATGTGTGAAGGCGACATAAGCAACATGGGGCATGTGTGAAGGTGACATAAGCAACATGGGGCATGTGGGAAGGTGACATAAGCAACATGGGGCATGTGTGAAGGTGACATAAGCAACATGGGGCATGTGTGAAGGTGACATAAGCAACATGGGGTATGTGTGAAGGCGACATAAGCAACATGGGGCATGTGTGAAGGTGACATAAGCAACATGGGGCATGTGTGAAGGCGACATAAGCAACATGGGGCATGTGTGAAGGCGACATAAGCAACATGGGGCATGTGTGAAGGTGACATAAGCAACATGGGGCATGTGTGAAGGTGACATAAGCAACATGGGGTATGTGTGAAGGCGACATAAGCAACATGGGGCATGTGTGAAGGTGACATAAGCAACATGGGGTATGTGTGAAGGCGACATAAGCAACATGGGGCATGTGTGAAGGCGACATAAGCAACATGGGGCATGTGTGAAGGCGACATAAGCAACATGGGGCATGTGTGAAGGTGACATAAGCAACATGGGGCATGTGTGAAGGTGACATAAGCAACATGGGGTATGTGTGAAGGCGACATAAGCAACATGGGGCATGTGTGAAGGTGACATAAGCAACATGGGGCATGTGTGAAGGTGACATAAGCAACATGGGGCATGTGGGAAGGTGACATAAGCAACATGGGGCATGTGTGAAGGTGACATAAGCAACATGGGGCATGTGGGAAGGTGACATAAGCAACATGGGGCATGTGTGAAGGTGACATAAGCAACATGGGGCATGTGTGAAGGCGACATAAGCAACATGGGGCATGTGTGAAGGTGACATAAGCAACATGGGGCATGTGTGAAGGCGACATAAGCAACATGGGGCATGTGTGAAGGTGACATAAGCAACATGGGGCATGTGTGAAGGTGACATAAGCAACATGGGGTATGTGTGAAGGCGACATAAGCAACATGGGGCATGTGTGAAGGTGACATAAGCAACATGGGGCATGTGTGAAGGTGACATAAGCAACATGGGGCATGTGTGAAGGTGACATAAGCAACATGGGGCATGTGTGAAGGCGACATAAGCAACATGGGGATGTGTGATTGCATAGGTTGAGAGTATTTTTTCCCGATCTATGGAGATTTACAGCTGGATAAAAGAACGAACAAATGAGACAGTACCAAGAGGGGCTCCAAGGTATTTCTTCCATTGCAAGATATACAAACTCCTGTTCCTCTGTTGCATGGGCGTACGCAGCCTTCAGGAAGGGGGGGGGGGGGGGGGGGGGGGGTTGAATTTTGTTAATAGGTGACCTTAATATATGTTTTCAGTGTTATTCACGTGTGACGTGAGGCAAAGTTATTAATTTACGTCATTACCGGTTCTGCGTAAGCACAATAGTACTTAGTGTACATGCAGTGGCGTATACAGGATTTCAGCGAGGGGGGTGCTTAAGGTATGAAAAGTGGGGGGGGGGGGGCAGTCCACTTCAGGTCCGATATACGAAAAGGGGGGAGGGGGGGAGGACAGTCCACTTCAGGTCTATATAGAGGTTATGCGATCACATGCCCACACATGACCACTATCTATAACGGTATGTTCAAAATCTGTAGGACAATGACTAAGGCACAGTTCAATCACTTGTTAGTACTGAGGCTTATAAGGTCCGATCCAAATACATATACTACGATCATAACAGGTACAACCGTTAACAGACACGTGGCGGGTAAAAGTGTCTGCCGCTATCTTGTTCCAGGTGGGAAGAGCCCAGAACAGCTTTTGTGGCACGCAGGAGCAAATTAGGAATGAAATGATGGCTAATTCTCTCAAATACATATGAATACACGAGCACCATGGGTACAACCAGTTAATTATTCATAGTTCCATTGCATAGCCTCTATACGAAAAGTGGGGGGGGGCCAGTCCACTTCAGGTCTGATACCTTTGTTTGGCACACAGAAAATACGTTATCGCTAATAATAAACGGTTACAATTTTGACCGAGGGGGTGCTCAAGCACCCAGAGCACCCCCCCCACCCCCCCCCCCCCCCCCCCCCCCCCCCCCCCCCTGGATATGCCACTGACATGGATGTAAATTACTAGTACGCGATATGAAAAAAAATTTCCAATGGTGAAGGTGACCTCGCATAGGGGAGGGGGGTGGTCGTTCGAACCCATCGACCCCCCCCCCCCCCCCCCCCTGCGTACGCCCATGTGTTGCAGTTTTCTGGGCAGCTTCTTTTACTAGCTAGAAGGCATGTTTTAGATAGGTTGATAAAGTAGCCTGGTCCTATCTGCATGGACTGTAGTTTGTCTCACCATGACCGAATGTTTTCAAACCGGCCACAAGATGCTGCATCTTCAGACAGAGAATTGATCAGTGGCAAAAGGCCTAATGTATAGTCTCGTACCCAGACAATGCATGCAGACGTACCTAAGATATCGGTTGTAGTATGATACTATACGTACGTAGGGTGGTTGCTTAAAGTCTGACGTCACTGTTAATTAGCATTACAAGTACCGCAGAGAGAAACCTGCCTCAGCCTGGTAGCACGACATCTTGTGCATGTGCGCAGCGAAGCCTATATATGTGCGTCTGAAACCAAGGTAATGGCAATTTTAGGTATAAAAGAACTAATTACGAAGGAGGGCTAAATTTTATTTGATACGCTGTTCAGCCCATCGCGTTCGCCAGGCTGAGAGGATCACCATAGTGGTAGCCTTTTCTGATCCAGACTCGTCGGAAGCAGTAGAAAAGTGGTCAGGCCCGGCGTGATGAGTGGGTGGGGAAATGGTACCATTGCAGCTAGAGAGTCCGGGGGAGCGCTGTAAGCTCCCCCAGCTCCCCAGATTCTTGCAATCTGAGAGGAATTTGTTGCCTGAGGACGACAAGAAAAAGAGCAGTGCATTTTTGTGCCACTGAAATTTTCCCCTGCATGCATTATTAAACAAACACGTTCAAACAACAAATTCACTGCACAAGTACAGCTACCACAGGCACCATCTGCTGCTTATTCGGAATACATGCAATCTTATAATATACAGCCCCTATTGGTAGCTACTTGAATTTGTATGGTTTGCAATACCAAGACTCCACTTGGATCTCAACGAATGAAACCAAGAACTGCATGGCTGTAGCAATGTATGGGAATTATAAGGGTTTTCGCACCTCGTGGCTTCCTGATAAGAGGCGAATCTTTCTCATATGCGTGGAAGGCCTGATATGCGTTCAGAACCTGCGCATACGCCTACGGCTGCGTGTTCTGGGCTGCTTGACACAGCAACCTTCTTTGGTCTACCACGTTTGGGATCCACGCACTTGGTACAATGTGTTCATGCATCACACTTGTCGCAAACTGATTTTCCATGTATTTCCGTCACAGCAAAAAACGCGTCGAATCAATTATTGATTTCACAACGGGTTTTAAATCAATTGTTAAATCAAGGCATGATTTCACAGTAAAATCAAGTGCGCTTGACTTGCGCTTGATTTTACTGTCAAATAAATTGCGAATCAATAATTGATTTCACAACGGGTTTTAAATCAATTGTTAAATCAAGGCATGATTTCACAGTAAAATCAAGTGCGCTTGACTTGCGCTTGATTTTACTGTCAAATAAATTGCGAATCAATAATTGATTTGACGCGTTTTTTCACTGTGCGCGTAAAACGCCTACATATAGATCGAACAATCAATGAATTAACAATCGCGGAAACAATATATTATTCGAATCGTTTCCGCGACAGGGACCTATAACGCATGTTTCTTCAAGATTTCAAAATGTTTTATTTTAGGAGCTATAGTCTGAAATATACTCTACACATTGGTTCTTATGCACTGAGAATCCGGAGTAGGAGTTGTAAGGCGGGTCATTCTATGTCAATTAGCAGCAGTTGTGACTCACGTCTTCCGATTTTGCTCAAAATTCTCATATATGTTGATCTTCATATGAAAGTGACTTTTACTAATTATTGAGTTGATAACCTTAATGGTTTACGAAATACACACCACTGAATACTGAATTAATTTTTTCATAAAAATTGCCACTCATATCTTTGTCATCATATCCCTGACAGGGTGCTCTTGGCATCAAATTAAAGTTCATTACATGTAGAACTGATGTATGATATTATCTTTGGGGTGTGGTCAAAGGGTAAATGTTTAATCATGTTCCAATCACGTTTTGCAATGTAGAGGTCTCTTCCCAGTTGATACAAAACTTTTTTTATTTTGGATTACAGAAGGAGCTATCAATCCAAATGTTTTTCTGAAATTAAAAGTCTGTGTATCAACAACCCCCGAGAACCACACACGGTTGAATCTGACGACGCCATTTTTGTCTGATCAAACTTCATTCTTGTTTACATACGTTCTAAGTAGTGTAACGGATCCGCCATGTTCACGCCTGCGCAGTCTCATTTGCAGACTCTTCTAGAACATTACGATTATGCCATTGTTTGTATATAAGGACTTATTTTTGTATGCATGTCAGTCTGTACTTTGTGCTAATCTCTATTATCTTGCTGCTGTGATTTGGCCACTTACATTGGCGTAGTCGGCAGGATGTCTGGGAAACCTTTGCTCCTGCCAGAAATATACAGCGGAGAGTCTCAATGTTGGAGCGACTGGATAGAGCACTTCGAAAGTGTAGCAGCATTGAACAAATGGGCCACTGAAGACGAGAAACTGAAATGGCTTAAGGTAAGACTCGCTGGTAAGGCAAGGACGGCTTTCCAAAAGCTCCCAAGAAACGTGCGGGAGGAATACGGTGAGTGTTTGAAGGCTCTAAAGCAACGTTTTGAACCTGACAGCAAGAAGGAGCTCTATGTGGCAGAGCTGCACACACGCACGAGGCGTAAGGACGAAGACTGGGCCACCTTTGGTGATGCCCTTAAGGTGCTGGCAGACAAGGCGTACTCAGGTATCTTAAGACTAGCTACACCTATATTTGGAATTAGCAATATCAGCCATTTTAACCATTACAAGATGCCGCATTTCCTTAAGGATGGTTGTTATAGCTATGTTTCTTTGTACTAAATGTTTGTTCAGTGATCCCGCAAATTAATGTAATTGTAGTTGTCATAGCAACCATCACCGTTTATTACATTGCGCTCCGTAATATGGGGGCGTTTCTTAACGTTTTTGCAAAACCAGGGCGGCTAAATCTCGTTTCTATGGACTAAAAACGTCATATAGTATCTATTTGCTACTAGTCTAACTAATGCCAGTAGGCAAAATGAAACTTAACTTTGTATGCGTAAGTTGCATGCATACAAAAACGATGAAATTTGTGCTTAATTTTTCGCAGTTTCGATGTTTACCTGCAAGCGCTCTAAGCGTTTCAAAATACGGATCAAATTGCCTACTACAGTGATTAAATACGGTTATTCTTGAATTAGAAGAACTGCAGAAACATGCGAAAAACGATATTTTAACCATCCGGGTTTTCAATTCTAACATTCAATTCAATTATTTCACCGCGCGTAACCGTTACCATAGAAACGACATTATAAAATCATACATTTAAAAAACTGTTATTAATCAAAAATGTATTGAATCGAGTGGTAATGTCCGTGTAAGAATAAACGCTTCCTTTGGCAGCCATTTAAATATATCAAGTGTAGCCAGTCTTAACACACCTGAGTACAGCGACTTAGAGGAAAAGGCTCGAGAGAGGTTAGCATTGACTCAATATCTTGCGCATATCGAGAACCCGCAGATAGCTTTCGGAGTGCGGCAAAAGCGGCCGGAAACGGTGGATGCTGCGGTGACCGCCACGATAGAACTGGAGTCCTATACCTCGGGTCTACTAGTGGTGCGCAAAAGGGAAATATTGCAACAACTGCTGCCGCTGGCCCTGAAACATTGGCTGAGGCATTGAAGGTTCTAAACGACAGGCTACAGAAGTTGGAGGTTTTGGTGGTGAACAAGGCTGAATCTTCAAGTGCAGGTAAACCGATATCCCAGGGAACTACGCAAGGGCGAGGAGCTGAGAAAAAGAGACCTACGTGCTGGCACTGCGGGAGAAAAGGCCACATTGCACGAAATTGCTGGGAACGCCAGTCGCAACAGTCGCAGGGAAACTTCAAACCCCTCGGAGGCACGGGCCAGCCACGAGGGGAAGGACATGTGAAGGCCCAGAAAAAGATGGTAACTGTACCAACTTTATCCGTATCTAGCGCTATCAGTTTTAGTGTGTCTGGCATGATAGGAGCTTGTCCTCTTGAACTTTTGGTAGACACTGGGGCTACTGTGTCATTGTTAAATGTAAACATGTGGAATAAAATCGACAGTACCAAGTTGTCCTTGGAACAATGGACTGGTAAAAAGCTTGTAGGTGTTAATGGTACCCCACTGTTGGTTAAAGGATTGACAAGGGCTCAGGTGTGTATTGAAGGATTTGAGTTTGTTGGAAATTTTGTGGTGTCTGGTGAGCTTGTGGTCGATGCCATTTTAGGGTTAGATTTTCTACAACAGCATAACTGTGTAATTGATGTTGGGAAAAAGTTGCTTAAGTTCCCATCAGTTGATCTTTCAGTTGGTCTTCAGGATGCTGGTAGGTGTAAACAAGTGACACAGTTTGTGGGGGTGGTAAATATGCATGAAATAACTGTCCCGGCAGTAAGTGAAATGGAGATCATAGTGAAACCATTGTGCAATGTAGGAAGTGGTATATGGATGATTGAAAATAACCCAACTGTGTCGTGTGGTGTCATGGTGGCAAGGGCTGTGATGTGCTCTAACAAGGAAACCTTTCCAATTCGTGTTCTTAATCCTCGTGACTCTAGCATTGTTTTGCAGAAAGGGGTGGAGCTAGCAAAGATGGAGTTAATTGAACAAGATCTTGTACAACTGAATGCTGCATCTGTTGGAAAATCATCTGGGAAGGAGTCGTCTGTGGACCAGGCAGAGCTTTGGAACCTGGTATTGGGGGCAGGGGACCAACTCAACCAGAATGAAAAAGAGATGTTGTTTTCATTGCTGATGGAGTATAAAGATGTTTTTTCTTTCAGGAGTAGTGACCTGGGTCATACATCTTTGTTGCAGCATAGAATCAATACGGGCTCCGAAGGTCCCATCCAGTGTCCTCCCCGTCGGATCCCTCAAGCACGCAGAGAGGATGTACGTCGACTCCTTAGAGAAATGCTGGACAATGGAATAGTGGAGCCATCAGAAGGGCCATGGTCATCTCCCATTGTACTTGCGAAGAAAAAGGATGGAACATTGCGTTTTTGTGTGGATTACAGGAAGGTAAACACCATAACCAAAAGAGATGCTTATCCTTTACCCAGAATCGATGATACGCTGGGCACTTTGGGGGGATCCAAATTCTTCACTACAATGGATCTAGCCAGCCGATATTGGCAGGTGGAAATGGCCCCGGAGGATAGACCCAAGACAGCTTTTTCCACACCAGAGGGTTTATACCAGTTCAGGGTAATGCCTTTTGGGTTATGTAATGCGCCCGCCACATTCCAACGTTTGATGGATAGAGTGCTGGGCACCCTTAAGTGGTCCAGTTGTTTGGTATATTTTGATGATATAATTGTAGTGGGGAGCTCATTTGGTGATCATTTGCGACATATTACTAGTGTCTTGATGAAGCTCCGGGAGGCGGGGCTGAAGCTTAAGCCTACAAAATGTAAATTTTTTCAAAAGCAGGTTGCCTTTTTGGGCCACATTGTGTCAGCTTGTGGAATTGCCACTGATCCAGCTAAAACGGAGGTGATTGCAAAATGGCCTACTCCGCAATCAAGAAAGGAAGTGCAGCAATTTTTGGGGTTAGCAAATTACTATCGAAGGTTTATAAAAAACTTCGGGACTATTGCCAAGCCTCTTCATCGTTTAACGGAAAAGAACATAACTTTCCAATGGACTGATACCTGTCAACAGGCATTTGATAACCTTCGTAAGTGTCTAATGACTTCCCCTATTCTTGCCCACCCAGATTGGTCAAAGAGCTTTATACTGGACACTGATGCAAGTGACTGTGGTATTGGTGCAGTATTATCACAGGTTAACAGTGATGCTTCCGAGTGTGTAATTGCATATGCTAGCCGGTCCCTTAGCAGACAAGAACAAAGATATTGTGTTACAAGGAGAGAACTTTTGGCAGTGGTGGAGTTTGTGAAACACTTCCGAGAGTACCTACTGGGTAGACGGTTCACATTAAGGACAGATCATGGCTCTCTAGTCTGGCTGAAAAACTTTAAAGAGCCTGAAGGACAATTAGCTCGTTGGCTAGAACGTCTTGAAGAATACGACTTTACAGTGGTTCATAGGCAAGGGTCACTACATAACACCCTGTCACGAATCCCCTGTAGACAGTGTGGACGCAGTAGTCATTCTAAGGATGTACCTGAAGGATCGGCATTGGTGGGTGTAGTTAACAGTTTGCCTTTTCAGACATACACAGCTGAGCTAATGCGCCAGTTTCAATCCGTGGATCCCATCATTGGACCAGTTTACAATGCTGTTAGCCTAGGGGAGCTGCCATCTTCCGAAGAATTGAATACCTGGGGGAGGGAAAGTAAGTGGTTATTACAGCAATGGGATTCTCTAGTTTTGGATAAAGGATTGTTGTGGAGAAAAGATTTGGAAGATGCAAACAAATCCCAGTTTATTTTGCCCTATGTCCTGCACGATGAAGTACTTAAAGAACTTCATGAGGGAGCTGCTGGGGGGACATCTCGGTAAAGGGAAAATGTTAGGGAGACTAAAGGAACGTTTGTATTGGCCTGGGTGTGGTGAGGATGTAGAGGAATGGTGCAAAAGGTGTGATATATGTGCAAGGAGGAAGTCTACCGCCCCAAAAAGAAGGGCTGGCCTGCAGACACTTCGAGCCGGGTATCCTATGCAGACAGTCTGTGTGGACATCATGGGTCCCCTACCAGAAACCAACAGAGGTAGTAAGTATGTTTTAGTGGCAGCAGATTGTTTCACAAAATGGGTGGAGGTGTATGGCATTCCTAATCAAGAGGCCCTTACCGTCATGCAGTGAAACTTGTTGACGAGATGTTTTGCCGTTTCTCTCCCCCGGAGCAGATTCACTCCGACCAAGGCCGTCAGTTTGAATCGGAGCTCATCAAGGAAATATGTAAACTGTTGCATGCAGATTAAGAAATCTCACACTACACCTTACAGGCCACAGGGGAACGGGATGGTAGAGCGTTTTAACCGGACTCTGCTGGACATGCTGGCTACCGCAGTGGGAGACAACCCAGCTGATTGGGAGAACTATATTCACAAATTGTGTTTTGCATATAACACAAGTGTGCACTCTTCCACAGGTTATAGCCCATTCTTCCTGATGTTTGGGCGCCAAGCAGCTATTCCTGTGGACCTCATGTACCCTCTAAGGCGGGAGGAGGAGGATAAGGAACTTCCAGATTTTGTGCAGGAGCTAAAGAAAAGGTTGCAGGATGCATATGCAAGCGTGAGAGTGCACTGCCAGTCTGAGCATCTCCGGCAGAAGGCTATTTATGACAGGAAGGCTCATGGGGAACAGTTAAAGGAAGGTGACTTGGTGTGGTTATTCTTACCAGCAGTGCCACGAGGTCAGTGCAGAAAGCTATTCCACCCATGGACAGGGCCATACACAGTGGTCAAGAATATGGGCAGCTGCACATACAAGATCAAGAACCAGAGAGGAGGGAGATATCAAATTGTTCACTTTGATAGACTAAAACCCTGCATGAAACAGAGCACTGAGGTTGATGTACATCCCACCCCAGTAGAACGAACAAAACGTGCTGTAGTGCCTCAGCAGACAAGGGTTGATGCCAATTCTCGCGTAAGTGATGAGGACCTTCTGTTATCAGATGATGACGTTGAAGAAGGTGAGCATGAAGACCTTCCAGTGGACATCCCTGCTGGTCCTGCAGTAGGAGGAGCTCATGGAGAGCAGCACCCACCGCCTGCTGCACAAGAAGCACCTGAAGCAGAACGTCGCTATCCGATCCGTCAGAGGCGTGCCCCCGATCGCTATGGCCCCTACATCCAACATTAAAAAAGAAGGGGAGCAATGTAACGGATCCGCCATGTTCACGCCTGCGCAGTCTCATTCGCAGACTCTTCTAGAACATTACGATTATGCCATTGTTTGTATATAAGGACTTATTTTTGTATGCATGTCAGTCTGTACTTTGTGCTAATCTCTATTATCTTGCTGCTGTGATTTGGCCACTTACAGTAGTCTTATGTAACCCTCTAACCACTGTGGTCTCATCTGCTAGGATGGCTCAACAATTTATTTGTGCTTTTACGCGTGCTTAGTCTTAATTCTTTGAGCTTGAGTCATGTCGATCGACGTACGCAAGTATTGTTGTGACCCATTTAAGAAACATGGGCGCCGTATATACTTGAACCTTCGAATTGCCTCAGCAAGACTTATAGCAGAACATCCATCTCTGTTTATGAAAATTGGAGACTTGGTGTGTCCATAGATTAATAACCTTACGGAACGGGATTGGAAACGCAATACATTGTCAATCGTTCATCATCGTTTCGCTCGCGTATGACGTAATTGATAACGAGATGGACATGAAGAACGTAAGACTTTGATCGCGATGACAGTTTGTTGTTACAAAATGATCATCCAGATGTCAATGTCAATGGAGACAGTCAGGGTAGTGCACTGGCGATGTTGCCTTTCACACTTAAGCTTCTTTGACAACCTCCCTTGTCGAAACATTTCTTAAATAAAAATAAAATTATAATTTTTTGCTCGCATATCGAGGGCTGTAAGTTAGCAATCACTAAGTAAAGAGATTTTCCAATCCTTCCACGCGCCCCATCCACCTTCCTTCTTCTTGTAAAACTACTTTTGGGGCCGATTCCTTGAACCGTAAAGGTACGAAAGGCGGGAGGTATTTTAAGCGTAGTTTTGGGTTTGAAGCTATTGATCTTTACGATGATAAAACTGGTTGTCTTGAAACCACCACTACGTCCCCATATATTCACTGTGCTTGCTCTGACGCTATCTTTCGTTGCTTGCTGCCTGTTGGCACAGTAGTTGACAAAAAAATTAGACTTCGCTTTCGCACCGCTTTTCGCGCGCTTTTATCATCGTACACAGCCCAAAGTTTAAAAGATACCTAAAAAGAACCAGCCACGAGGGTAGAAAACCATCTAGGAAGTTTAGGAAATCATCCTCTCCTTCTTTTACCTTGCGATGCCTCTGTTCTGACTTGTTTCTTCACTGCCTCTCTGAGCAAACTTAATTAGATTCATGCGAAACTATGACGACACATAGCGTTAATGGGAATGGATATAGCGTTTCCAATCCCGTTCCGTAAGGTTATTAATCTATGGTGTGTCTAAATCAGTTTACACACACCAAGTCTCCACTTTGTATAGACAGGGATGGAAATTCTGCTAACGTGTGTGAGAATTCAATTAAGAAACACTGGAGAACATTTAAAACAAAGCCTATAAGAGTACATATATACATGAACCAGCATAGCTAAAGTTACGCATTTCTTCAGGTGTTCTGGGATAACTGGCTCTTGGACGGTTGTGGCCTGTGGCGCTTCCAAAAATCGTGCCCCAGCTCTTAGAGAGCAATATGAGGAGTTAAAGAGAGACACAACAACTGCTATCTGTTTCTCTGAGGAATTCTTCAACGATGATGATGCTAAGGCGAAGTACTACACTGGGTTACACAATTTTCCATATTAATGGCTGTATTTTATTTTGTAGCACCAGCTATTAAAATTAATAGCAAAAGCATCCTTATCTAGCCATCTGTTTCCAGCAATTTATTTTAGTTTTGATTAAACTTCGCCTTAACACAGGGAATCAGGACCTTGCATAAAGAAAAATGTTTGATGTGTTGTATGTTAGGTTGGGTACTCTAGTAAGGTTTCCAAGGAGTGCCTGAAAGCCACTGTGAGTGCTTTACACGTCCGATAACAACGCTGGTGTCGGAGGTACCTGGTACCGTGACAAGATATCTTCTACCCAACCGTTATTAATGCATAAATTATACGCTTCTAAACTTTTGTAGGCCTTAAGGCTTTCACAAGTGTGTAAATGCTGGGTGTGTGAAAAATATCGTTATACTCAACCTGAGGCCAATAATTCCAATCCACACTAACAATGCCTCTCTCCACGTACGGATCTTCAAGCGCACCGACCAGCTCCAACTTTACCATGTAGCGCTGTTTGGCAGTCTGATCAAGCACATAGTAATACGCAGAGTACTTGGCAGTACTTTCAAGCTGCATATTACTACAATAACACGCAACGCGTAATCAGGAACCTCTATATTATGGCGTGTGTTTTTGACACTCAAAATGGCGCCTAACAACGGTTGCTATTTATTGATGACGATTTATGACGCAGGTGAC
Source organism: Ephydatia muelleri (assembly GCA_013339895.1). Taxonomy (NCBI): domain Eukaryota; kingdom Metazoa; phylum Porifera; class Demospongiae; order Spongillida; family Spongillidae; genus Ephydatia; species Ephydatia muelleri. Next base: position 916,012 of record JABACO010000008.1, on the reverse strand, counting down.
TATATCATTCATACAGCATGCAGTCCCGCCTTGCTGTGTTGTCAAGCACACACTGACAGTATGCCAAGCGGGAAGCATGCGCTGTCCGTGTTCATGGGGAAGTTCGTACTCACTGCTGCGTTCCTACTGATCGTCTACGTACCGTGCAACTACTCTAAAGTACAGTGCACGTACGGTTTAGCGCCGACACTAATAAACTCCGCGGGATGCGTGACACAAAGCCAATTGGATGCTATCTTCAACCGGATAGATGCAGATGTCATTCCTCTTATAATGGCCGCTCAGATTTGCCTGGCTCCGCTGGGAACCGTTAAGAGCAATCCGGCTAACTCCTGTCGAGAGATATACTTAGCGAACAACAGCAGTCAGACGGGGCTGTATTGGGTCATAAACTCCACTGGAGCAGTGTTCCAGGTGACCTGCAGATTTGATAGCTTCGCTAACTTTTCGTCTTTCAACTCGAATATAACCAATGGATTTGCGGTCCTGACCTCGCTGAACATGAGCGATACAACTCAGCAATGTCCCACCCCTTTGAAATATCTTAACTCCTCTGGCCTCAGACTGTGCTACAAAGGTGTTGCCACCAGTTGCGTGTCTTTGACTGTGCCCACTTTTGGACTTAGTTACCAGACAGTGTGCGGCAAAATGGCGGGTTACGAAATAGGGTCCGACGATGGGTTTCAAACGTCATCAACCAATATAGATTCGGGATACGTTGATGGGGTCAGCATAACGTACGGGATGAGCCCAAGACGCCACATTTGGACATATGCCATTGGCGTATATCAGATGGCTCACACAAACAGCTGCCCTTGTACTGCCACAGGTAAAGCCCCGCCCTCATTTGTTGGTACCAATTATTACTGTGAGTCGGGGAATTCCGGAAGTTCTTGGTCTAACGTACTTTATAGCGGCAACCTTCTCTGGGATGGAAAGAATTGTGGCAGTGCTTCCGCCTCATGCTGCAGTAACCCAAACCAACCTTGGTTCTGTAACAGGCTGAATGCCTCGATAGTGGGCGACGTGGAAATGCGGATATGCACTAATGAAGCAGTGGATAACGAAGATGTGGGCCTCCAGTCTTTTGAATTTTATATACAATGATTCAAGGTGCTCACATGGGAGTGTTGTCTCGCTTCACTTTTGAGGTGTGTTTATTCTTGCTTGCTAATCCGTGCCACTGTAACTGTAAGAGCCATTTCTAATGCAATACCGTGTGTGGTGTCCACGAAAGTGTATGAACTCATAACGCTGTATTACTATTGTGCACGTTGCATCACGGCTGTTTCGTCCGTGACAATAGGTTTTGTAATTAGATTAAATAAACCGAATTACGGTATGGGCATAATATAAGCTCATTATAAAACAACATCTAAAGGAGGCAGTTTATGCAAACCTGTTACAGTAATGCAAAATCCTTTTGATGCCAGCTATAAAGCAACCATTTATTAATCCAATACTGTGTATGCGCAAAGAATAGTACATCGGTTCACAATTCACTAGCTGACAGTTGCGCATCTTGGTGCTTATTTCCGTGTCTAAAATTCGACGATTTGGTTGCCACTTTTCTCCAAATCCCGCCTTATAAACCCCCTGTTAAAAGGTAAGAAGTGAACTTCATAGAGTGGTTAGTCATGCTATGATACCACTGGCTACCACGCGGCCTATATAGGCTGTACAATGAATACCGCGTGTAGTAGCTGTAAATTGGAAGACCTATGCCGGGTCTGTGGGTGCAAGCTAAACAAAGGGTCAAAAGCGGGGAGGAAGCAGGCGGTAGTATCTGCTAAGATAGAACGCCACACATGTGCATACAAGTGTACAAGCTTCACCGAGGAGTTGCTAACCGCTTTCCACTTTGACGTATCCAAAGACTGCCCTGAGATCCACCCACCAATGTTCTGCAGCAAGTGCGAATTGGTGTTAAAGAGGAAGTTTGCAGCACAAAAGAAAAGGAGAAGCGCCCTTACAAGTACTTATTGAAGCCGTATGATTGGTTCAGATGGGGTGTTGAGGAGTGCAACACTCCAGGGTTGTATGCCTGTCTACAAGGATAGATGGCCCTAACACAGGCCATATTCTGGAAACAGTCCTGCTGAAATTGTGGAGCACATTATGGCTGACGGTATCACCACCACCAATAATAAAGAACCCCATAGAACCACCATTGGCAGCCACCCAGACACTCTCTGTAATGAGCGAGCTGGAATGCTCCATCTGTCTGGGTGTGCTCGCACAACCAATGCAGCTTCCATGTGGCAAACTAGTATGTGCCACTTGCCTGGTAGAGTGGATCCACCTATGTGCTGCGCGCTGTCCCTGCTGTCACTCCACTGCACCCCTGGAGTGCAAGGATGTCAAACCTGCTTCTAGTCTGATTCAGCAACTCCTGCATGATGTTATGGTAGTGTGTGGCACATGCAAGAGCAGTGTGAAAGCAATCAGCTACGACTCACATTGTTGCACTACTGTCCAACGGCAGGAAATGCAACTTGTTAGTAAAGTCCTGCACCAGATGCTAAATGCTAGTAAGGAGAACAGCATACACATTCCAACAGGAGGGACAGTAAGTTTAGGAGTAAATCAGCATTTAAAATTGAACAATGATCTTGTCATACAGCCTTTGAAATTGGTTCGCGTATCCACACCACGAGCACCACTCTCTGAGCTCAGTGTTCGCACACGCAAGTGTCGTGTTCATGAGCTTCAGATGACGCGGTCCATCCTGAGTGTTGGTTCCGAGGATGCTGACATCTTGCTTGAGGATGAACTGAGCTGTCTGAGTGAGGAAAGGAAAGAAAAGGTACTCCATGATGCAGGGATCACTATTAACATTCCACCAAAGCAAGGGCTTGCCATTAAGTCCATGCTTGGTATCCCTTGGTATAGACTAAGGATTCTTAACAGGTTAGCCACATGCAGCAGCAAAGGAATATGAAAATAAATAACTTTCACTTAACTTCCTTACAGATGGTAGCTGGGGTATACTTAGGCAGTGAGAGAAAGCAGCGTGCCCTTAGCAACAAGCTTGTTGGTGATCACCTTGAGGTGGAACTAGCTCCATTTTCCTTCAACTCAGCAATGGTGGGGAAGAGCTCCGTGGAGCAGCTTTTGCCTATACACCCAGCCTCACTAGGAAAGTTGTTCAACTTTTAGAGCAGAATGAAATGTAAGACATATCACATCTGTTCACAGAACTGTTTAAGAGATTTTATGTGCAGGAAGGCACACTCACCTGGCATGATGGAACGATTCCAAGTGATGAGATGTGGCTTAAGCTGGGTGGTGACAAAGGTGGTGGCTATTTCAAGATGAATTTCCAGATTTGTCAACACCCCAGCACCGAATTCTGTCCACAATACATGTGTTTTCTCCTGCTGACACACTTTCCAACCTCCATGTGGCACCGGACAGATTCAGAGGTGAAGTGGCTAACATCTGTACAATGAAGTGGAAGTAAGAAAGAACATTTTTTGTATCAATAATTTACATATTGATTTACATACAGGGACTACAAGTTCAAAGTGTTCCTCAGTGGCAACTATGAGTTCCTTTCTTGGATGCATGGACATTCTGGTGCAAGTGGTAAGAACATAAATTAAAAACATGGCTAATGCAACTTCTACTTATAGGGAAGCAGCGGGGCATTTTATGCCTGATCACCCTAGAGCAGTTGCACATATGTCACCAGCAGCTAGAGGGCCTTGTATTCCTTGCATGTTGGATTCCATGCTTCTTGACCACCAACGTTTTATGGAAAAAGGAAGAGGGGATCTTAAGAAGGCCAAGTTATTTAACAACTGTATAGAGTACCCCTTTTTCAACATACCACTATCACAAGTTTGTTGAGACTTGTAACACAGTATACTTGCATATCAATATGTGTATACCTGTACTACATTTAGGTCTGCTTACCAGGCTTGCATGTAACACAGGGGATTTTCCAGAAACTTTTCACCCTCTTTGAGGAAGCCTGTCACCAGTTGGACCTAAAAACTGGCAATGCATTGGAAGGAAGACTCCATCAACAGTTCAGAATATGAGGCCTATTCCAGCATGTTAAGCAATCTCAGTGCAGCTAAATGTGAACTATAGATAGCTTGATGCAGGAAGAGGAGATGATTCAGCAGGTGGCAACATACTACTCAATTGTTGATGGCAGCTTGCAACAGGTCTTCTGGAACTATCCAGTACCTGTCACACACAAGTTGAAGTCCTGGTGAGTGAAATGTGCAGTTATTCGCATCCATAATCATTCATATCCCTTGCAAAATTAAAGGAGAATAAGATCACTGCACTAGAACAGAAGATCAGCAAGGACTTCAATGTTGATGATGGACCATGCATGAAGAGCATCCAATTGTTCCTGAATAGATTGGGAATGTGTCGCCAACACTACTATGGAGGTAGTTTTGTTGGAACCATGTCCACACAATTCTGAAGGTACATGCACAACAGGTGATTACAATGTGATGTTATGCGAGTCATGCATTTCAGCCCTCCAATGTGGAAGCTCTGTGTTCTTGTGCTTTAACAACTGCTCAAGACACACCTGTCATGGCTGATGCACAAGAACTATACATCAAGTTCCGATCCATATTCTAAAGTTCTCAAAATGTCATCCTCTATATGATTGCACCACCATTTCACCAGATATGATAATGTGCCTAGGCAAGTGCTTAATATATCAGTTGTTTAATGTACAAGGGTGTAAAATTTTTATTTTATTTTAAAATATGTATAGATGAGGCCATCAAAATGTTGTTTGCAACTCTGGACAGCACATTTGGGGGAATGAAGAGAACTGTAAAAATGCATCTCTTAGAGGACCACATGGTGGACTGGTTGTCAAAACACCAAGCAGGCTGTGGGTGCAGAGTCGATTCATGCTAAATTCAACTCCTTAGCATGAACTTACTCAGGGATCCTAAACTAAAGCTGAGAAGCATACTACTAATCGTAGAGAGGGAATCAGTCACTGCACAATATGCATGCACACATGCATACTGTTTTTGTGGAAAATTACTATTTCACACATGCATGCCATACATATACCAGGCCTTGGCATACAATATTCCTGTCTCCTAGTAAATGTATTCAAATGCATGGAATACCATGCATACAAACAAAAAAATTCTTAATGTACTGCTAATAGTCACACAAAACATTGACAAAAGGATGCTTAGTGTGGTCAGAATGCTCCCTACTAACGAAGCGGAGATCTCTTCCAACTTCATGTTCATTCTTTGCCATAGTAAGGTTTACAAAGAGTGCCTGAAAGCCACTGTGAGTGCTTTACACGTCCGATAACATCGCTGGTGTCGGAGGTACCTGGTACCGTGACAACATGCAGCGATATCTTCTACCCAACCGTTATTAATGTATAAATCATACGCTTCTAAACTTTTGTAGGCCTTAAGGCTTTCACCAGTGTGTAAATACTGGGTGTGTGAAAAATATCGTTATACTCAACCTGAGGCCAATAATTCCAATCCACACTAACAATGCCTCTCTCCACGTACGGATCTTCAAGCTTAGCTTCTAGCGCTCGCTCGCATGCATTATTAGCAACAATCCAGAGTCAAACAGTTACGCGCGTATCTCAAGTATCTTAAGCCACGCCCCTTTTTGGCGCCCCTCGTGTGCTTGGCCCCTCCCCTCGGTAGATGCTGGGGTCGCCTCTGATGTAGCGCTGTTTGGCAGTCTGATCAAGCACATAGTAATACGCAGAGTACTTGGCAGTACTTTCAAGCTGCATATTACTACTACAACACGCAACGCGTAGTCAGGAACCTCTATATTTAATTTTATGGCGTGTGTTTTTGACACTCAAAATGGCGCCTAACAACGGTTGCTATTTATTGATGACGATTTATGACGCAGGTGAAAAAAACCAACTGTAGTATATCATTCATGCAACAGTCCCGCCTTGCTGTGTTGTCAAGCACACAGTATGCCAAGCGGGAAGCATGCGCTGTCCGTTTTCATGGGGAAGTTCGTACTCACTGCTGTGTTCCTACTGATCGTCTACGCACCGCGAAACTACTCTAAAGTACAGTGCACGTACGGTCTAGCGCCGACACTAATAAACTCCGCGGGATGCGCGACACAAAGCCAATTGGATGCTATCTTCAACCGGATAGATGCAGATGTCATTCCTCTTATAATGGCCGCTCAGCTTTGCCTGGCTTCGCTGGGAAACGTTAAGAGCAATCCGGCTAACTCCTGTCAAGAGATATACTTCGCGAACAGCAGCAGTCAGGCGGGGCTGTATTGGCTCATAAACTCCACTGGAGCAGTGTTCCAGGTGACCTGCAGATTTGATAGCTTCGCTAACTTTTCTCGAATATAACCAATGGATTTGCAGTCCTGACCTCGCTGAATATGAACGATACAACTCAGCAATGTCCCACTCCTTTGAAATATCTTAACTCCTCTGGCCTCAGACTGTGCTACAAAGGTGTTGCCACCAGTTGCGTGTCTTTGACTGTGCCCACTTTTGGACTTAGTTACCAGACAGTGTGCGGCAAAATGGCGGGCTACGAAATAGGGTCCGACGATGGGTTTCATACGTCATCAACCAGTATAGACTCTTTGTACGTTGATTGGGTCAGCATAACGTACGGGATGAGCCCAAGACGCCACATTTGGACATATGCCATTGGCGTATATCAGACAGCGGCTGTATACAGCTGCCCTTGTACTGCCACAGGTACAGCCCCGCCCTCATTTGTTGGTACCAAATATTACTGTGAGTCGGGGAATTCCGGAAGTTCTTGGTCTAACGTACTTTATAGCGGCAACCTTCTCTGGGATGGAAAGAATTGTGGCAGTGCTTCTGCCTCATGCTGCAGTAACCCAAACCAACCTTGGTTCTGCAACAGGCTGAATGCCTCGATAGTGGGCGACGTGGAAATGCGGATATGCACTGATGAGGCGACGAATAACGAAGATGTGGGCCTCCAGTCTTTTGAATCTTATGTACAATGATTCAAAGTGCTTGCATGGGAGTATTGTCTCGCTTAACTTTTGAGGTGTCCGTGCATGCCACTGCAACTGTAAGAGCCATTTCTAATGCAATACCGTGTGTGGTGTCCATGGAAGTGTATGAACTCATAACGTTGTACGGCACTATTGTGCACGTTGCATTAATACTGTTACCGGTAAATGATCAATGCAACAATATCAAACCCCCATAAATCAAATAGATGATCATTTTAACATCAATTGTTGGGATCATTTCCGTGAGAAGGGACCTAACGCATACATTCATTTCCAGTACGAGCAATAGAAATATAACGCCTGTGTTAAAATGTATGGCTGATTCTCAGTGCGTAAGAAGCAATGCGTCGAAGACATTTCAGACTTCTAGAAAATAAAATAAAAAATTTGTTATTGCCCCACCGCTTTGAAGCCCGCTTGAAGTTGGTGGCGTCTTCATGGTACCGCTTTTGCTCCGCTAGCACGCGAGACTCGGGTCATTTTCGGGTTTTTAAGGGTGAAATTAGATGACCCTCCTTCACTCTTTGCAAGGTGCTTGGTTTAATACCTAACTGATCTAGCTCACTATAACTATTCACAAAGCTTATCTCAATGCATATATGACAAAAGATATAAGTTATAACCTATGAAGAATTGCAAAATTACCTTGGATTTAGAAACAATTATTTGTGGATAAGAGTGATTAAAATAAAACAAACTGATGACTCTTACACAAGGTGACCAAATCTGAATCAAATCTGTATACCATTTTTACATTATATCATGCCCGTGTGCGACCATGCTTATACATTTGATCACTTATATTTTAATCGTTCTATGTATTACGCTACTGTGTTAACACCTTCCAATTGTTAAAACTCTAGGAACACTTTTAAATTGCTACTAATCGTGCACTGGTTGTAGAGTGGGAATCAGTCACTGCACAATATGCATGCACATGCATACTGTTTTTGTGGAAAATTACAATTTCACACATGTATGCCATATATATACCAGGCCTTTGCATACAATATTCCTGTCTCCTAGTAAAAAAAAATTTCTTAATGTACTGCTAATAGTCACACAAAACATTGACAAAAGGATGCTTGGTGTGGTCAGAATGCTCCCTACTAACGAAGCGGAGATCTCTTCCAACTTCATGTTCATTCTTTGCCACTACCAGGAGCCCATAGTTAGGATCTCCTTTCACCCAGTTGCACACAGCTTCAGTGACATCAAATTCCATATAGCCAGATGGGCGACCTGAGTATACAGTTACTTCATCTTGAAAATTTGAATAAGCATCTCTTCCGTCCAATGCTAAATAAGGTGCACTCCAAGTAACTGACTGTAGGCGCAGAGCACTTGTTGCCTGGGTCTCGTTCCATTCCTTCTTCACCTGGTGAACTCTTAGGGTGCGTGGGATGTCTGGAGACTCCTTAACAGTGTTAAAGCTTGCCTTGTGGGAATAAATAAAGTAGAGATACATCTTTGCCCACTTAATTGGCTTGCAACTAGATGGCAGGTTTTCGAACTGAATCAAGAAGCGTTTTCTGGGATATCTAAAGTGGTTTCCAACCAATAAAAGTCTTCCTTCATAGGAATTGTAATTGACATCTGCTCGCTCCAACCACACATCTTGTGTAGCTTCAAGTCTAGTTACAAATCCATTTCCCAGGTCTCCAGTACATCCTTCAAGCAATGTAAAAATAATAATAATAATAATAATAAACAATACAGCTTCACCTATATTTGCAAAAATATGCACAAGTAACAATAGTTCAGACAATACATGTAATTCTTCTGTACTGATCACTTGTGACCTTGTGGCCAATAAATGTCTGTACCAAATTGATGGGTTTTTTTTTACCTGCTAGATGAAGGTGCATGCCAGGACACTTGTCTTTTAAGTATATCAGATATCAGTAAATGGAGCATCAATGTAGCACCGTCCTGTATAGTTACCATGTGTGTAGCAGTTGTTAGTGATCACGTATTAAAATCCCAGTTAGATATGCCTCAACTAATTGTGGGACCAAAATCCTATAACACATATAGTTGCCAGTTGATGAGTACTAAATTCATTGCATTTCTGAGCACATGTGTGTGGGTTGAGGATGAATCCTTGTTATGCTAATGCTATGTAAGCCCTAGCAATTTGTGTCAGTGCCTTACAACTCGTCCGATTTTCAACACGGGTGTTTAAGAGGCACAAACATGGAAGTTTATATCAAAATTGGAGACAACGTGTCCATTTCTTGTGACTTAATATGTTTTGACCCAACTAAAAAAGATGCATATGATATCTATTATAACTGTTTACATTTTCTAGCCCTTATGGGAGTACTATAATTAGCCATAACATTTCAACGCAAGTGTTAGAAATCTATAATATCATTATGTGTTAGGATTCTTTTCACAACTACATTCCTAATATTTGTTAATGAGGTTGAATCGGGGCAGCAGGGTGGAACTCCATAGCCCTCCCATTATTTCCCTCTGGAATCTCCCATTATTCCCCTCTGGGATCTCCCATTATTCCCCTCTGGGATCTCCCATTATTCCCCTCTGGGATCTCCCATTATTCCCCTCTGGGATCTCCCATTATTCCCCTCTGGAATCTCCCATTATTCCCCTCTGGGATCTCCCATTATTCCCCTCTGGGATCTCCCATTATTCCCCTCTGGGATCTCCCATTATTTCCCTCTGGGATCTCCCATTATTCCCCTCTGGGATCTCCCATTATTCCCCTCTGGGATCTCCCATTATTCCCCTCTGGGATCTCCCATTATTCCCCCTCTGGGATCTCCATTATTCCCCTCTGGGATCTCCCATTATTCCCCTTCTGGATCTCCCATTATTCCCCTCGGGATCTCCCATTATTCCCCCTCTGGGATCTCCCATTATTCCCCTCTGGAATCTCCCCATTATTCCCCTCTGGAATCTCCCATTATCCCTCTGGGATCTCCCATTATTCCCCTCTGGGATCTCCATATTCCCCTCTGGGATCTCCCATTATTTCCCTCTGGGATCTCCCATTATTCCCCTCTGGGATCTCCCATTATTCCCCTCTGGGATCGTCCCATTATTCCCCTCTGGGATCTCCCATTATTCCCCTCTGGAATCTCCCATTATTCCCCTCTGGGATCTCCCATTATTCCCCTCTGGGATCTCCCATTATTCCCCTCTGGGATCTCCCATTATTTCCCTCTGGGAATCTATCTTAGTACGAGCAAACTTGTGTGAATGCACATGTGCAACACAAATGTAAACTGCATTTAATTTTGATTACCAGAATGCATCATCGCTGGTGAGGCATCAGCTTGCAAAGGCTGCTTCATAGCACGCATTGTCTGCTTTGCTGACATGGATCTCACCAGTTCATTGGCTGCAATAATTTCACGGTTTTTAACCTCAAGCAGTTTCTCAACTGTAGACAGGCTTCTGCTTATTTTGGTAAGTTCCTGCTGTTTAGCATCCAACTGGCTCTCAAGGCTTTGTGATGCACTGTCAAGGTATTGTTTGCTGTTTTTTACTTCCATAATTCGAGCGCACAACCGATGAGCTGATGGACGGTCATTCTCCTGATCACAGATGCATGATAGGGCAAGCATCAGGAGTAAGTGGTCTGCACAGATTATATCTAAATGAGTCTTACGACGCTCAGATTCTGGAATTGGTACTTCAACTGGCATGGGATACTTTGGATCTCTCACATACACCTTCTTTCTTGCAGGCCCAGGTTCTGGAAACTGCCTAGTAAGTATCTGAATAACCAGTACTCCGAATGAAAAAATGTCTAATTTGTTGGTGTATGTAGGCGGGTCTGCAAGTGCCTCGGGAGACATGTATGCAGCGCACCCTGGAGCCTGAGTGAGACGAGACATTTTACGATCAGACAGCATGGACATTCCAAGGTCTGTTATTTTAGCCCTCAAGTCCCTGCCAAGAAGGATGTTGTTGCCAGACAGGTCACGATGGATGAGGTCATTGGAATGCAGATAGACCAAGGCAAGTGATATGTCATGACAAAGATTGACCTCCACGCTGAATGGTAGGGGAAGTGCTGACCTCTCTAGATAGCTGGTGAGACTTTCTTTCATTAGCTCCATGAGTAAAATCAACTTTTCAGGACCTTCATCATGTGTGCCTAGGTATTGGACAATGTTGGGATGCTTTATAGTACTCAATAACTGGCACTCAGTTCGAAATTTCTGCAAATTCCTGTCACTAGTTAGCACAGGATGAAGCAACTTTGCCGCACATTGAAGCTCATCACATATTGCCTTGCAAACAGAACCGTAGGCTCCACTGCCAAGCTTTTGGTCCCAAAGAATTTCAACATTGTAGTAGTGGCAGTCTGGAAATGTCTGTTATTTCATTGAATAAAATGCATTGTATTGTACTAATCTTTTATCATTGTAATAGTTAATTGATATTATCATTGGCTGCATATGTACATAATAGTATGTATACCATAATAATGCCAATGACACAATTAGCCCTTAGAATCACAATTATGTACCTTGTGGAGAATTAAATATGGTGACTAACTTAGGATTAGTTAATTATCTGTTGTGTTCAAAACACTAATCCACTAAATATCTAATCAAATGTTTGTGTGTGCATTGCAAATCTGGTTTTAATTATTATAATTATTAGCAGTTAATTAAGCAGAACAGCTAAGTGACATTGCTTGCTATCACATCCAGATGATTAATTAGAAGGAAAAATAAGCTTCGGAGGCATGTTCAGAATCCATTATTTTGTAATGGCTTCTTCTCTGCTTCTATGGCCTTTGGTTCCATTACAATTGCCCTTGTTTATGCAATGTTGGTCTTTTCTTCATTAACAATGGCCCTTTATTCAACGTCTAGTTTTAGCTTCAACTGAAGCCACACATTCCTGTTCAGTACATGCATGTACATGAGGCTGTTTTTTTTTTTTTTTTCAAGTTTTGCACTGCACAAATAATGGGTCATTGTCAGCTGTATTTTCATCTAGTCTTGGTATTTTATCTTAAGCCCTGAAAACATCACTCTTAAAAATTACTTTCAATACTCATCAGGTGTGGTTTTAGTTTAAGTGGTATAGGGGTGTTTTTAGTGATTTTCTAAATCTTGAGACACTTTTTCCTTATGAAGTCCAGCATGTCTGGTTTGTATACATCATTAGAAAAGACTTTATACTTGTACTATCATGAAAATGCAAATGGTATATATTTTAGTTGCAGCTAGCATTTTTGTCTATAGCTATCTTCTAATAAAGCATTAGTAATTGAATCAGTATTACTGTATTAAGGGGCACATATAGTAATTATCATGATACCTCGGTATCTTGATGAGCCTCCTTTAGCTTGGCTTCTACATGTAGCTCATCCATTTGAGGTTGCATGAGTCTCTGCATTCTGTAGATTATACCATTAGTAAATTATAAAAAGCAAGCAGTATATATGGAAGACATCATTCTTGCAGCTCAATATTGGACATTATTTAATTACTAAATTGTACAAATGAAACATTTAGATTATTAAAACTGTGATTAGGACCATTTATTGCTGTATATGTTTGTATATTAATTATTATTATTATTTATTTATTTTTCAGAAGTATTTGAATTATTTATTATATACTTTTAATTACATTTGATGAATACATATATACATAAGAATACACGAATGGGAATTATTATTGATATGCTACTACCTACAGTACTTTACCTAACACGAACAGTTTACAGAGAGCGGGATAGGATGGCTGGGAATTCGCTCTCACAAGGGCCAAACTGAGTCTTCCAAAGATTTCATTGCTCACGAGTGATTTGGGACGTCCCTGCCTAGTGGACAAACGGGTGGCAAGTCTTGACAATGCTTGAATAGCCTCAGTACCCCAACATCCGTACGTCTCCACCACAAGAGGGATACATGCCCAGCCTAGATTCCTGCACCTTTCGTCATTCACTCGGTGCTTGTGGATCTGGGCAGCCAAGGCAGCTGAACCTGCTGTCACACACGCTTCTTGAAAAATTTATGCATTTAGCGTTGATGTGACAGACAGGTCAAAAGCTGCTGGCTTACCCAGGACCCAGTTTGGAACTAGAACATCAGCTGGATGAGTACGATCCCTAGACCACCCACCCATCTCTAGTTGTGGAGCAAGACACGCAGAGTGACAAAAATCATTGAAGATGTCTCTCAACCTGTTGTGACGTGAGACAAAGCAACTGGGATACCGAGCACCATTTTATCACCACCTGAAGATCTGAGGGCTCCAAGTGAAGGCCCATGCTTGGGGATGGAGTAACTGATAGCCAAGCTGAGGCATGGGGTGATCAAATGGATAGTAGACGAGCCCTATCGATTGGAGTGGAGTTATCAAATAGTTTCTTGAACTGACAATCCTCAATTTTGTTTGACAGGAACTTCTGAGTGAGTGTGGAACAGCTGTTGTCAATAGAATCGGGAGTAAGTGAGTCAGGTGGATCAACAAGGTTGTTATAAAGGTCTATAGAGTGGTGCAAGTACCTACAAACCTCATAAGATAAGCCTGAACTGACAGCTGAGGCTAAATATGCAGCAGGAGAGTGGTAGTTAATAATATTAATCATCATCATTACATCATTATGGACAAGGTGCTGAAATGTGATGCTTTTTACGTGTCATTGAAGGACAGTGGTCCATGGGACACTGCCTTACTATAGATGCTGTACACTATAGTTAATTGGACGGGCATGCAGAGAAGCACAGGGACATGCTCTGTACCAAGTGCGTGTCTAGTATGGACCATAGTGTGCCAGAAAGTAGTTCCAGTACAAACCATCTTTATATAAGAACTTTTGTTCACAATGCGTTAGTCATTGCTCTATACGACGCATATACGCGAAGGTGTTTTGACAAAAACAAACTCGTCAAAACATGTCTCCTTAATGCGCTAATTATAGCACATCTTTCCGCCCTTGTTGCCAAAATACGATACCTGTATGTAATAGCAGGTGGGCGTACCTGTTTACCGCTAGAGCTCGCTATATGGTTTCTGAATGTGTGCAAAGGAATCTATCTCCCTAAGCTTAGCCCTTAGCTAATACAGCTGCATGTACCAAATATGTTCGTTCTCGTGCTCCGCTAGCCTTCAATCGTAACAAAGCGATGATGCAATAAACCTCTTATCAGTCCAAACTTATCAGGTCGGAGGAGGAAGAGGAGGATGATCAGCAGGAGGCTAGGGGACAAGAATCTTTTATATTTCTGCGCTCGAATGGGGAAACGAGTGGGGATTATCACTGCTTTCTGTGAAGTTCAATCGATTGGGACTGCGTACGCCTCCTGCATCAACGTGGGCTGTAGATCGTGCACTCCGACCCAGCCTCTATACATTTACGCACATGCGGCAAGCTAGCCAATACCTTCTTACCTTTTTATTTCCAACAGCTCGTGCACACGTTCAGGAAATTTACCGTTCCGTCCTCTGATTCCAAACCGTAATACTTGTCCCAAATAAAAATTGCGAGATATCCGGTGACGTGTACCACCCAAACACTACAATGAATGTGTATCTCTGCAAACCACAAGGTTGTTACAAAAATACGTCACATCAATATCAAAGAAGCCTTTATACTAACCGTTTCAGCTATGTGACCTTCCCTCATTGTACAGTGCTTGTGGACAGCAATAGCCGAATGCGCACGGAATCATCATCACACAGTTCTCTACTGATACCATACATGATAAAGAAGTGAAAACCCGAACCAGACGATTTGCAATAAATGAAAACAGCACCTTTTTTTATTTCCTTAGCTACTTGGGCGGCATATACATAATTAGTTTACAACAAAGCTGATTAACGAATAGGAAAAACAAATTTTTGAAACAAAATAAATAAATTTGCCGTACCTTCCATCCTCCAAACCGGTTCAGAAGATACATGTATACAACTTGAACTGGTCATTTCGCTGCCAACGTACTGATATACGGTATATACTGATATACGGTATATACGATACAATCCGAGAATTAAATAACCGCCTCAACTGGTTCTATTTCAGCTAAATAACCGCTTCAACCGGTTGTTAAAATATTAAGCAACCACAACCGACCGGTTGATATTTTATTGAGGAGTTGCAAGTGGCGTCACGTCCGTCTTACATCTACCAATAATGCTGGGCGCGAGAAAACAATAAGCTGACGAAAGCGAACAATGGAGAGATTCATCTCTTCGTTGTATGCATGGTGATACTTACAGTAACTTTATTATTTTTGGAACAGTGTCCAGCAAAATCACCCCTATGATACTATCAAATTTTACAGGACAAGCAAAAGAAAAGTAACGCTCGAATTGAAATGTATGGCTAATTATAAATTCAGTACCCTATAACTTTATGATGGATAGCCCATGCGTAAGGACCATTTTCTAGAAACTCTTTGGAGTTCACGGAAAATTTGAAAACATATCCAGAAATGGCCCATACATAGGCGGTCATCTTGCTTTTTATTTCAAATTGAATTTTAAACAAGTTTATAATGTACTATAAATCGGTCTGATTATGATATATGTATTCGAAAAATTATTCCATTAACCATTCTTTAACTAAAATCAAGACAAAAAAAATAATTTCTACCGCGCATAATTTATTCATATAAGTTTGCCATTGCGTCATCTGCCAAAATTATTTAATAAATATTGGCGATAATTGTCTAATGGTGAATAAATGTGCACAAATAAGTTAATTCAGCTGAAGATTAACAAGGCTGCGGCGATGATCTGAGCCAATAGCAAGCCAGGTAGCTAAGTGGAAACCTCTTCCCTAGCCTCCTCCCACCAATTCCCATAGGTCTAGACTGCCAGCTAGAGGGACACCCACCACCTAGCTCACATTATGGTGAAGCTATTATATTTATTGTATACAAGACGTCGTCATGGACACTTTTGACCTATATAGTGGGTTGTTTTCACTTGAAGTTTATTGTAAACAGTGTTCGTTTAGCCTGCATGCAGCTCGATGAATGAAGTGCGTAGGCTAGGCACGTGCACTGATACGCTTACACGCAGGGATAAAAATGATTCGTTAGCACTTTCCAGTACAGCTACGACCTACGTAGGCTTCTCAGTCTTACCTAGATCGATTAACATCAAGTCTGAATGTGCCGCATTTTCAATATTTGTCTGCATGTGTGCGTCGATCAATACACGTAAAGCGCTTAACTGCGAAGCACTCTCTGGGACTTCGCCGATGGAAGAGCGCTATCACAATATATACTTACATTAAGGAAAGCTTTGTCTACACATCGGGGCGCTGCTCAGTCTACCACTAGGCCAAAGCCCTGCATCAGGGTCAAAGCACCCCCCCCCCCCTCCCATGTTATGGCATCAGGCCCAACCCCTGTCTCTGCACACAGTGTGTGGTTTGTGTGAACATAGATACATGTAATGTGCAGTTAAAACATGCACAATTTGTGCTATTGCTAGTTAGCAATTAGAGTTTACATGTACTGTGGCTGCACCAATACGTATGTCTGGTATGCTTTGCTTCACCTCTTCCGAGGTTCCAAATGGTGTCAGTGGGAAGGCCTGTTCTGGCAGCTACTGTACATGGCTGCACCAATGTGGGTGTTATATTTGGCTGGATTGTAGCCACATAGCTCCACCATACCAGGGGTAGAAAGGTGGAGCGGAAGCTCTTAGATGTGAGTGTTCTCCCATCTTTGAAGTGGAAGAGAGGTGAGGAGTGAGTGGAACAGTGACAACATTCTCTGTAGGCCTCCATTGCTGGAACTGGACACATGTGCCTGCCTTTGGTACGCTGAACACACCAGCCCATCTGGTTGGTTTTGGACCACTTGATGAAGAAGTGCATGCCCTCCGGACCAGCAGACATCTTGCCTGGTAGGTTGGAACCTAGTGTCAAAACTCTGATTGAGTAAATTCACTGAGCCTGAGGTGGATGACTCCAGATGATCAGTCTCAACATTGGGTTCCTGGACCCTGCTGTTCTTCACCAGTACAAAAAAATAGATACAGGATTGTCATCTCCATAGAAACAGTCCCAAACAGACTTTTAAAACAGAGCTCTCTTATTGAACCCTAGAACAACAAAGTACCAGGACATTATGCAACAGACTAAAATGCCTCTACCACTAGGCCAAAGGCTTTACATCAGGCCACTCACCCCCCTCCCATCATGTACTTGATTGTGAAGTTTATGGCATCAGGACTAATGCTCCCATGCATGCCATCACCATCGCTGCACACAATGTGCGGTTTGTATATATAAGTGCTACACATATAAAGTGTGTGCTTTTAAGACATAGGTACACAGTTTGTTCTCTTAGAACTGGAAGTTACCAGGCAGCCTAGCTAACCACAGTTTACATAGCATACAATGGACCTACCACATAATGAAATTATCTTCAAGGGCCATACAATTGTAATTCAGTACAATTGTAATTCAGTACATGCATACTTGTGCAAGGGTCCAGGTTTTAGTCAACTTCAATTCCATCTGAATAGTTATCCTCATCTTCACTCTCCTCATCTTTGCCTATGTGTTCATCACCACCTGTACCATACAATGTACCTATAACTGTACATAGGCCTATACTAGTACCCTGGACCTATGTAGGCCTATCCTGGACCTACATGTACATGTACCTACATAGGCCTACCCTGGACCTACATGTACCTACATAGGCCTACCCTGGACCTACATGTACCTACATAGGCCTACCCTGGACCTACTGTTCTCAGAGAAAAACTGCTACATGTACTTGTACCCCAGGCAGTCTAACATCAGATTAGGCTAATCACAGTTTACATAGCACACAATTGTAAGGTCAAGCTAGGTCTATACTATACACACTTGTAAGCAACACACACACACACACACACACACACACACACACACACACACACACACACACACACACACACACACACACACACACACATACACACACAAACACACACACGCACGCACACGCACACACACACACGCACACACAGTACAAACACACACACACATTAACAACACACACAGCTCATAGTCTTACTCTGTTCTGGCTTCACAAACAACTTAGTTTTGCATTCAAGCAAAGGGCTCCTGAATTGTTGAAATTTTGTCCATAGTATTTTACAACTGAGGGAGTGGGTGCCATCACGCGACGAAAATGTCGCTTCGCGCCACGACTAACCTGATGCGTGTGAAGCACAAGTATGCTCGAGTCACGCGCACGCGTGTGTCAAGCTACGTCTGGATGGTACTGTATGCGCGATTTATACAAACGATCCCGATCGCATCGGGTAAGATCGCATAGTAACTCAACTGGTAGAAAACCTTTTTGGGCAGCGCGATGAGAGGTCTGGGACCGATTTCATGCCATCAAAAAACTGAAGGAGGGCCACACTTCAACTACACAGTATGGTACTATCCGCACGTGAGTCAATTTTGAGGGCACGAGATGGAGGAACGTATAGATTCAACATGAAATGCTTCTCCCGGGTATGGAAGCCGATTTTTCTATACGAAGGCCTAGTTTTTAGTACATTTTATAGTTCTTCGATGTACTAGCTATATTATTTTCAAATATCAAAATCGTAAATCGTAAAGGTATTGACACAAATGACCGTGGAATATTGTAATGAGAAACCCTTCTCATTGACTACCTGTACATTTGGGGACAATGTTATGACAATCCTAGGGAAGCCCCAGCTTAAATAGGAAAAATACGGCGACACCACTAAAAATCATAACAAATGTAGTGTACTAACATTTTCAAATTTCAAATCCTGGGAAAAATCTGGCGTCCATGGTATACAACTAACCCATACATTGGTATGGGAAGGTTTACGGGAATATTCGGTGATTCGCAAACCGCGAGTAAATTATTCTGACTTTTGACCGCTCATTTCTGGATATGACTTGAAAAACTATCCAGAAGGGTGACTTAATTTGCTGGACACTAGCAACAAGGCGACATTCTTAGGGGTACGCCGCGGACAATCTTTCTTGCCATGTGGCAATGCCCGAGGTTGTGCTGGTTTAACTTTTGGTCCCATCGATTATGCATAAATAATCGATAATTAATTGTTTAATCGGCATAACCGGTTGTATTAAAACGAACAACCTCAACCGACCGGTTATATTTTTAAACAATCACCTTAACCGACCGGTTTTTAAATTTTAATAACCTCTTACAACCGGTTTTTTCTAAACTAACAGGTTTCAAGCCTTATTCTGAACGGTCTTGCGTGGGATGAAAGGTGTTTTTTGCAGGTGTGTGTTGTATAGTGTACTACGTGCATGTGTGTACGCAAGGCACCAGCTAAGACCATTATGTGGTTGCGAATGATCACAATTGCAAATTAATCATCATCGTGATGTTTTGCAATTGTGTATTGGACGTGTGGGGAGGGGGAGCCGTTTTAGGGCTAGCGTGGTTGTGGAAATGGCACGCAGATGATGGGCCTGAAGATCCATTATATGCAAAGATGTTAAAATGTCAAGTGATGTGTACAAACTATACTTATATAGCACAATCATCTGTAGGCTTAATTA
Source organism: Ephydatia muelleri (assembly GCA_013339895.1). Classification (NCBI taxonomy): domain Eukaryota; kingdom Metazoa; phylum Porifera; class Demospongiae; order Spongillida; family Spongillidae; genus Ephydatia; species Ephydatia muelleri. The sequence goes on along the minus strand of JABACO010000008.1, from coordinate 896,482 downwards.
CAATCACAAAAGTGGTGTCTATAACTAGAGCTGCTGGTCGCCGCCCCCTTTGGAGGAAACAAATCACACTATAAGGGTACACCCATACTTCTACCACCATCTCTTTAAAGGAAACGAAATGTTGTTGGTGGTTTATATCTACCTCGATCACTCACAAATCACGCAAGATGTCCACATGTATAAAACTGTGATCGCGCTATACCGTATAATGATGATCTTCGAACGTCACAACTTTTTAGTCGTTTAATAAATTTCACTGAAATAGTACATCATAGCAGACTGTATTTATTAGACTCTACTGCACTGTGCCAATATAGAATTAAAACACCTCAACAGAATTAGTGCACTCTTGCACACAAATAATTGTGCTATTTAGTATAACCATGTGTTGAGGATACAGCTGTACTCGTGCAATTCTTGTAGCCTGCATGTGCAGGTCAAGTGTGCAATGAAGCTCCTCAATTTTTATTATTCTGTGTACAAGGGCAGGACGAAATGGTTTTAGGCAGTTGTGTTTTAAAAACAAAATCTAAACTTGCACACTGTAGATCTTCCTCCAATGCAACATGGCCATAGCAAAGCAATGGAAAACAATCTATTCCACCACCAGTTCGCTGTTGGACAGGTGGTTGCTTTCTGGCACAGTTAAAATGTTACTCTTTGTGTCTCCTTTGTAGACCAAGCAAAACTATGCCATGACACTGTACTGATTGTGGACCGCTTCCTTCCATCCATTTACAAATAAATCAGTCATAGCTTAAATGCATTTGTTTTCCCAAGATGTACATGTAATAGGCAGGGGGGCCCATTATACCCTGTGAGAACCTTTGAAAGGAATATTCACTCTAAATAGTGCCTAATGGTGCATGCAGTGCTGGTACTGGTGTTATGGTGCTAAAATGGCTCACACCTCTTAACAGCATCCCGAATCTCTTGCTCATTGCCTGGCCAGAAAAACGCTACCTTTCCAATGTTTTAGATGTCCTGAGTTTGTTGTGCAAGTGTTCAAACACCAGTAGCCTCAAAGATTATGGCACCACAGTCTGTATTTTAGGATTACTGACACTTTGATCATGGCAACATAAAAATTTCATCCACTAGGAAGAACTCGCTCCATTTTTCATTCTGAGTAGGAGAGGTGTTCCTTTTGAATAACAATAACCTGTACAATTTTTGATGTAAGCTATCTGATCTCCCAAGCATGTAATGCAATTCACAACTTTCCCATCATTTTTTACAAGCAGTTTCATTTTCTCTAGTATTGGTCTTAATCATGAAATTCCATTAGCATTACCATTGCTTTCTCCGATCAATATTTAATGAAATTGCTGGAGAAAAGAAGACTTCAATGTGTCAGACTCCTCCAAAACCCTTTATCCTACAAAGTGATGTAAGGGGGTTATGGCCTGTGAGCAGAGTGAATGATTTTCCATATAGATATGGGAAGAAAACTCTTTGACTGATGCTACCTGCCTCCCTTTCATCGTTCAGTAGTTCCACTCCACTTTGCTCAACTGATGACTCCAGTAAGCTTGCCTCCCCTTCCTGCTCCTGACTCAAGACTGCACCTATTGCACAATCCGATGTATCATAGCAACTATATGGTTAGTGGAATTGTGGACACACTAGTATCGGTGGGGGAAGGATAGGGGGGGGGGGGGGAGATTACTCAAAGTTGCTTAAGGTGTTCACATGCATCGTAGCGTTCTATAAAGCGAGCAGAAAATGTTTGAATGAAATGGAGGAGTGCAATTATTGGTATCAGCGGGTCATAAGTTGACAGGAAAGCTTTCTGGGGAGATAAAGAAGTTGATAGGTGAAATAAAAGATTTGACTGAAAGAAAGTTGACTACTTGTCTCTGGGATTTCCAATAGTGTCAGACAAAGTGTGACGAAGCAGGAATTCAAGGTGAACATTGTAACAGAATACCAAGTAAGCGTTGTTGCACTATACTTCACAGAGGTTGCTGCCAAATTTCAAAAAGCCCTATATGCATATATAATGCTTGACAGAATAGAACTATGCTTAATCTGCCACTGTTCTGAATACAACTATAGTCACCCAATTGTGTCACACGATGGGAACATAAACATATCTGCAAGATGTTTGAATGGCCACTGGATCACTGGGGAGGGATAGCAGTAATAATAGAAGGGTAACACCAGATGTGATCTTCTATATTTTTAAAAGATCTGCTTGGAAAGGAAATTCCTATTGCAAAGCCGAAAATTGATTTGACCATTGCAAAATAACTATATGAGAAGTTGTCAATAACAGATATTAGTCTAGAAGATTTCACTATCATTTATGAGAACATTGAATTACTAAAGAAAACCTTGGGTTTGGAGTTGTTGTATATGTTATTACTGATAGCATCATAGGTCGGTCTGATGCACGTATTCTGTCCCTGGCACCAAAGGTGCTGTGGCACCTCGATACCTAATGTCTCATAGCACCCCCACCTCAAGACTATAGCTGATGTTACCAGGGGAACTCCCCACCTACAGCCGCCTATAGGCCCTGGTGGCGGACTCAGTCGATGGCCTCATTTTAATTTTAGCTCCAATAAAGCAAATATTGAAATTTATCTAAACATGGAAACAGGAAGCTGTTTGGTAGTTTTTGTTTGAAATGATACAATGTGTGAAACTCAAAAATGCCCCTTATATGTATTCAATTATTTTTATCATTCATGCTAATTATTTATTCGTATTGTATTTCTGCCCTTGATAAGTCCAAACAACAATCCCTGTCCAATGGAACCTTTGCCCCCTCCTCGTATTATAAATGCACAGCAGACTATGCATGAATCCAAGCACATAAGCAAATGCCTGGAATCTGTGATGTGTTCTATCTGTGCCTTGCGCAGCAATGTGTCCAGACCTATGGGGACATCAGCACAGCAATATGTCCAGACCTATGGGGACATCAGCACAGCAATATGTCTAGACCTATGGGGACATCAGCACAGCAATATGTCCTGACCTATGGGGACATCAGCACAGCAATATGTCCTGACCTATGGGGACATCAGCACAGCAATATGTCCTGACCTATGGGGACATCAGCACAGCAATATGTCCAGACCTATGGGGACATCAGCACAGCAATATGTCTAGACCTATGGGGACATCAGCACAGCAATATGTCCAGACCTATGGGGACATCAGCACAGCAATATGTCCAGACCTATGGGGACATCAGCACAGCAATATGTCCTGACCTATGGGGACATCAGCACAGCAATATGTCCTGACCTATGGGGACATCAGCACAGCAATATGTCCTGACCTATGGGGACATCAGCACAGCAATATGTCCTGACCTATGGGGACATCAGCACAGCAATATGTCCAGACCTATGGGGACATCAGCACAGCAATATGTCCAGACCTATGGGGACATCAGCACAGCAATATGTCCAGACCTATGGGGACATCAGCACAGCAATATGTCCAGACCTATGGGGACATCAGCACAGCAATATGTCCAGACCTATGGGGACATCAGCACAGCAATATGTCCAGACCTATGGGGACATCAGCACAGCAATATGTCCAGACCTATGGGGACATCAGCACAGCAATATGTCCAGACCTATGGGGACATGTACAGTAGAGTGGTGATGTTTCTATTAATATGTCATGAGTAATTCAAAACTAAAAAGATTTTGGAAACAATGATCAGTTTGACTAATTGACTAGACTTTTATATTCTTTCCACATCAAGGCGCACTGCACTTTGCTTGCAGTGAAACTTGATAATACTGGTACACTAGTTATATTATCACCCCAAGCTTTGACTTCAACACCAGTACCTCCAACACTGCATATGATCTACCCAGGTCTGGTTAATAAGAACAACTCAATCTACTAAATAGTTTCTTACATATGCACAGAGTAAAGGTTATGTTTCTTCTGATGTTGAAAAACCTGCCAATGGAATTTAAAGCACCTATATTCATACAGTAAAATATAGTATTTTAATGTTATACGCTAGTGGATTCATATCATCATGGTGAAAATTTCGAATCTAAATATTCTCAATTTGAAGATGAATAAAATCACCAAATGGTAAAACGCTCTATTACTTCAGACTTAAGTGAATGTGACTTTTGTAGAGTAAACGTCAATACGAGGATGCTATAAAGAATATACAGTGCAAGTACAGATTTTAAATCTGTTTAACTAAATAGTGTTTCATCACATGGCTTATTGTTGTGATACCTAACTAGTTGAACTGATTAGTGCAAGCACATTCAGGCAAACCATCTAAAGATGATCTAGTTATACAATACACTTACTTGAAGGACCAGAGTAATTAGACACTGATTGTTGTTCAAAACACTTTCAAGATGATGCAATACTGAACTCAATATTATTTCCTTAAAAATGCTCTAAACAAATGTACATGTTGCCACATACGTGTGTACAAAATACATAGTAAAGCATCTTTCATTCTGTTGCCATTGACGTACTTAAAGCCTCACAATGTATTTTCCCAGAGACTGGGAAATATTAATGCGAGAGGTATGTACAGTAGGGACTAGTTAGTGTTAGTGTTAGGGACTAGTACTCCCACAACTATAATTTATAGTGTACAGACACGCCCTTTAATTAGCGTGTACTTTAAACAACGATTGTTATGCACTTGTAATTTTACATACTATGCATCAAATTGCGACCACCGGATCTTTTAAAATGCTCGGATAAGCGTAATGTCAAATGCATTAAACAAGCTAACAGGGCGAGTTCACAAAAAATGAAGCTTAAAAAAAAACTACGACTTACCAAAGAGAATATAAAGTGCACGTGACTATACTCTGGCACCTATAGCAATAGAGCAATTGTATTCTTATGCTAGTCGCACACTGTCGAGATTAGAGTCATTATATAAAGAGAGTGCTTGGCCACAGTCTGGGGAATGAAGCAGTTGCGTCATTATACTGTACCTTTTAGGACAACCATTCCAGTTAATGACAGACCATGCACCACTACAGTGGCTGGCTGAGCAAAAGTCAGAAGGTCTTCTTTGTCGGTGGGCCCTTGCAGTTCAGGAATGTGATTTCTCCATTGTGTACCGAAAGGGAGTGTCAGACGGGCAATGCGGACAAAGAAAAGATACTGCACCCCTCACCGTTCACACAGCACTCACCACTCTTCGTTCAGGTTTGACAATCGAGGATGTCAGGCAAAAGGATGCAGTGATACAGAAGTTGCGAAACGCATGCACTGGAGAGAAACAAGTGTGGAGAAAGCAACCACTAATAAGGTTTCTACAACTTTGGTTGCAGGTGGTCATTATGATGGCTGCGTGTGCAGAAAGTATAGGCCAGGCCTATCTGTCAGTCTATCGTGGTACCTATATCCTGCCTAGCTCCATGCACCATGCAACATGTATTGCATGAGAAACTGTCACAATTCACCGTCGGCAGGTCACTTGGGGACACAAAGACACTAGAAAAAGTACGCCAGGAGGCATACTGTATGGTCCAAAAACATGCATGGCTTGTGATGTGTATGGACACGCATTGCAGGAAATGTGAAGAGTGTCAAATGTCCAAGCGTCCTAGACCAACTCGAGCACCACTTGTGAATGTGCCTATAGGTGTAGACTCTGGCAAATGGGTGCCATCGATATTCCCGAAGTACCCCTGTCCAACAACAACAATCAATACACATGTATTATGAAACAATGAGGGCCATCGACCAGCAGCATTGGTAACAGGCTTGGCCAGATAACAGGAGATCCCCACTGTTACGCATATTTGTACCTATTAATAGCTGTCAGACAAGCCCGGCAATGCAGCATCAATGCTGGGATGTTTAGGTCTTCATAAAGGTTCTAATGCATATCCATAAATCGCCCATACATTGACAGTCATCTTGCAATTTATTTCAAATTGAATTTTACACACGTTTATTATCTGAACCTGCGTCAGCAGGTTCAATATAGGATTGATTGAGGAATGATGAATGTCATTAAAAATTTTAAATCGCGTCGGGAGGGACAACGGAGAAACGGATCACTTATCTCGTTGCAGCAATCGAACGACAACACCAAGATCTACGTTTTCATGCTAGTTTCATGTCATTAAACTATGCGCTTCCAGAGAAACAAAGAACCTGCTTCTCGTGCCCATTCCCAAAAAAATTGTTCATAGTCGTCGTCGTCGTCGTCGTCGTCGTCTTCTTCTTCCTTAGGAAGGTATAACTCGAGCTACGAACGGTTTTAAAGAACGACAATAGTACCAATCTCTTCAGAATTTACCGGCACGTTATCCTAGCATGTCATTTGGACACATATCACATCTAGAAAGAAACTACAGCGAGAAATACCTTATGTGGTTGCAAGTTCAATGGCCATCTAGCAAGTTCTTAATAAAATGTATACTTTTAGGGACTCCAACAGGCACTAAATTTATTTGGTGTTCCTATCGCAGTTTAGTCGTTACTATGGCTAGTGAAGTTGTTTTTCTAAAAATGCCTTCGCGTAATCAAAAGAAGAGATCTCTAAGCAACGAGCGGAATACCTCCAAAAACGAGAAGATATTTTATCACAAGAGAACAAGGCTAAAGCCCGAGCGCGCTACAAGGCCGACCCTGAAAAGAAGAAGGCCTCTGTACGCGACACCTACAAGGCCGACCCAGAAAAGAAGAAGGCCTCTGTACGCAACACCTACAAGGCCGACCCAGAAAAGAAGAAGGCCTCTGTACGCGACACCTACAAGGCCGACCCTGAAAAGAAGAAGGCCTCTGTACGCGACACCTACAACGCAAATGCTGTATCTAAGCGTGCTGCTAAAAGGCAGCGATATCAAGAGGGCGTCGAGGAGAACCGTGCTGCTAAAAGGCAGCGATATCAAGAGAGCGTCGAGGAGAACCGTGCTGCTAAAAGGCAGCGATATCAAGAGGGCGTCGAGGAGAACCGTGCTGCTAAAAGGCAGCGATATCAAGAGGGCGTCGAGGAGAACCGTGCTGCTAAAAGGCAGCGATATCAAGAGGGCGTCGAGGAGAACCGTGCTGCTAAAAGGCAGCGATATCAAGAGGGCGTCGAGGAGAACCGTGCTGCTAAAAGGCAGCGATATCAAGAGGGCGTCGAGGAGAACCGTGCTGCTAATAGGCGGATATACAGGGGCAATTCAGCTACCATTAAGGCAGCTAGAAGGAGTCGGTATTGGTATTGGAAGGGTCGTAGAACTACCACTACCACCCAAAGGTATGTTATAAATATGTAGCATTTAAAGTCTAAGGGCAGCTTTCTTACGTGCTAATGTAAGTTGCTCATGGCTTCCTGTCATGCACACATTAACACATTTCTTGTACGCTTGCATGCATATTATCAGATGTACAGTAGTTCCCTGGTAAAGGTCAATGTTTGTACAAAAGGTTATTTGTGCATGCATCTGTGTCTGTTACATTGTACATTAGTTATCTGATGTTGAAAGAAAGGACTATACACACGTGTGTATAGTACAAGTCAGTCATGCGCATCCACCCTTTGCTGCAGCTGTGTTTAATTGTTATCAGATGTACAGTAAGGCTTCCCACAAGTAAAAGTTCCCCCATGTACATGTAAAGGGTCAATCTTTGTTGTTTTAAAGGTCCACTACACGTGTGTACAGAAGTGTTACCCAAAATTGAGTTGCATGAAAATGAAATAATTCATGTAATGCGCAATTGGTGAAATGTTTTGATACATGTATAAGGCATAATGTATGGTAAAATAAAAGTACTGCAACCCTATCTTCTCCCATATAGTTACTCCCTGTTTGAGCCCAACTCTCGCACACTAGCAGAGTATGGAGTGAGGCTTGAAAAAGCAATTCTTAGGGATAGTGAGCTTCTGAGTGAAGTAAACAATGCTTTTTGCAATAGCCATCCATTGCTAGCTCAAAAGGTTGTTACAAGATCTGCCCATGCAGCAGTAAGTAAGATTAGTGCAGATGCATTACTTGCTAAAGCACTCAGTGTACGAAGATCACAGGCAGGGTCACTGCTAAAAGCTATCCGTAAGGTTAATGCAAAGAAGTTGCAAGAGAGTGATATTTTAGTCGGGCATAGGTTTCATACTGCTGGGGCTGAACCTTACTTCTTTGATAATTCGTACACTCACACAAAACAGCATGGAGCCATTTCAGTAGACCTTAATGGTAGGTGTGTAGTGGCAGAGGAGATAAAGGACAGGGATAAGGTAAAACCAACGACCCGTAGAACAGCACATTTCTCTCTTGAAAAAAATTCAAAGGTAAATTTTTTACAAGTTGTTTCAATACTCTGTCACGTAGATGGCTGAAGAAGTCGGGAAAGAATTTTTTTGATGACTCTGAAGGAGAGGAGGTCGAGGAAGCACATACATCCTCCTTCATCACAACTTATGCCCCTGCCAGCGCTAGCCCCACCACCAGCAGCAGCGCTGCCCCCGCCAGCGCTAGCCCCACCACCAGCAGCAGCGCTGCCCCCGCCAACGCTAGCCCCACCACCAGCAGCAGCGCTGCCCCCGCCAACGCTAGCCCCACCATCAGCAGCAACGCTGCCCCCACTAGCGCTAGCCCCACCAGCGCTAGCCCCACCACCATGGCCAGCAGCAGCGCTGCCCCCCCCCCCAGAGCTAGTCCCACCACCACCAGCAGCGCCCCTCCCACCGCCAGTACCAGTTCTGCCCCCGCCACTGCTGCCCCCCGCCTTTTTTCCTGCCCCCGCCACCCGCATGGCCATACCCAAGGCGGGAAGGGGGGGGGGGGGGGGGGGGGGGGGGGGGGAGAAGAAGCTGAGGAGGCGGCAAAATAATTAATTATATTAAAAACAATTATACGTACCATTTTTAATTAATTATGTGTTCGTTAATTTATTACTTTTCATTATTAAAGTCGTATTGTAAAAACAAAGCGTTTATAAGTTCTTTGACACGGAGAAAGAAAAACTTATGAAACAAGTAAATAAAAACATTCTCTAACGAGAAAGTTGGTGGGCATATAGGATTGACAATGTTGGTGTAAAAAGCACGGAAACAAGTGTGACAGAAATGTTGCTGGAAAATTGAAATAGGCCTATATTTAGCCCAGTCACATTTAGGCAGCGCACGCCTGAGAAAATGGGCTAAATATAGGCCTATTTCAATTTTCCAGCAACATTTCTGTCACACTTGTTTCCGTGCTTTTTACACCAACATTGTCAATCCTATATGCCCACCAACTTTCTCGTTAGAGAATGTTTTTATTTACTTGTGTACAATAAATTCGTAAAATTATTCCATCAACCATTCTTTAACTAAAATCAAGACAAAAAATTTAATTTCTACAGCGCATAATTTATTCATAAACGTATGTCATTGCGTAATATCTTGCCAGATACTCGTGTGTATTGTGAATGTATAATAAGAATCGATAATAATAGTGAATAAATGCACCTGTTATTACAGTTAAAATAGTTTAGCTACGAGAGTCACAGCAGACCATAATAGCAGAGAATCTGTATATTATCTCTGATAATAGCTGCTCCCGCCGCATGCCTTACATGGTAATTGTTAACCCCCCCCACACACACACACACACACACACCCAATGACTAACATTGGTGCCAGCACTGCTGGATGCACGCCACGACTACAACACAACAATATACACCGAACAGCTTGCAGACACTACATGTGTCTACCAGCTGACTATCACAGCATACACAGGCTTGAGGAGGGGGCATTCCTAGCTAGGCTACATTTAAAGAGAGTGAGCCCCCACTCTCTTATGGAAAAACCCCGTGGAAAAACCCTCTGAGGGATAAAATCCACTTTTTTCTGGGGCCAAAAACCGCTAACTATCCTCCTCCAATTTAGGTAAACACACAACACACAAGCATGATAGATAGTGTTCTCCAATGATGGCTAGCTAGGTAACACCACTTCTTCATGAGCTGCACACCAGTGAAGGATTGATCCTGCATGATCTCATGAGAAAAATAAATATACAGCAACAGATATGTAGTAGTAGCTACGTAGGCTTCCCCTAGCTAAACAGCCTTCGATTAACAACAGTCTGTGCCGATCTGTGTCCGCATGGGTGTGGATAGAGCGTCAGCACATGTATTCGCCAATGAAGAGCGCTATCCCAATACTTACATGAAGGTTCGTAACAAAAAGCTTTAAGCCTAGCAGAGCTGTCAACCATTAGCCATTTGGGCTGTTAGCTTTTTTGAGTACTGTTAGCCCCTAGGGTATAAATGTTAGCCTTTTTCATCTGAATAGCAAAGAGTTAAAATTGTCAAACGCAACAGGGATTCAGTCACTTCCTGCAATTGCCTCCTCCCCCCCCACGCCCCCTCCCCAGATTTTGCATTAGGTAGGGCGCAAAACTTATGTTAGTCTTTTCTGTTAGCCATTCAAGCCCAAAGTTAGCCTTTTTATACGGCTGTGTTAATCTTTTCTGACCTTGACAGTTGACATCTCTGGTCTAGCTGAGCAGTTAATGTACGTCAGCATATCATGGTGACCAAATATTATGTTTTGAACCTTCCCGGAATGTGTGTGCATTATTTGGAAGTCCTTGAGCAATTCAGTGTAAGAGGTTTCTGTGCGGGTCTCTGAGTGTGTGTGTGTGTGTGTGTGTGTGTGTGTGTGTGTGTGTGTGTGTGTGTGTGTGTGTGTGTGTGTGTGTGCATGTGTGTGTATATATGTGTGTGTGTACGTAGGTACATACACAGTAAATACATAACACACACAGTACATACGTACACATATGTGTACTGGCATTGTCATATAGTAATATACTTGTGGGAGGGACCCAATGGTGAGGTTTGACATCTGTGCATCAAGTTACTATGCATGCATTGTGCAAACATTTTGTGTACATGTTAATATGTGGTGTATGCATGTATGTATGTGTGTATGTGTGTATATGTATGTGTGTTAAAGCATGTGCATGTTAGCAGGATCTAGCTACATGTGCTAACTTCAAATGCTGAGGTTAAGCATGTTCCCTGGTGTATAGTGCCACACAGTTTGCTCTTCAACATGCTGCTCTTCAACACATCCGATGGCCACCTTCAGGGTTAAGAACGCATAAAGGAGCATCTCTCCAGAGTCAAAATTACAACATACTCGAAGGAATCCAGTTGCTATCAGATTCTGCAGATCATTGAATTTTTACTTAATCTATAATATAAATATTGATGATACGTGACAGCAATTTTTCCAGTCGTTTCGCGTCATTGTTTATTTTAGAAGAGATTCCATTCACCCGAGCGAGATTTCATACATCACCCGAGCCATGATAAATATTAATCATCCATAAAAAGACCTACACCCTGTAATGAAAATCCTTACTTGCAAAAGATTCTAGGCTATTGAGTACTGAATCTCACGCCCTGAAAGATGTGTGTCACCATTATACTAGGCCTAGAAGCTCATGAGTACGGAGGGTGTTTGGGGATAAACTCATGCTCAACTAAAGTTACCGCACTTATTAGGTCCGCTGATATGACCTTGGTATAGTTTTTGATTAGAGCTTATGGTGCCATGGACTCAAGTTCGTTGTGTGGGCAGGCCGGTGATAATCCATCACACCATCGCCATAGGCCTACACTCAAGCGCACGCATGCATGTGTGATGTATGTACAGGTGTACACGACTGATGTGTTATATACTGGACTGGTGGTCGGATGTATGTACTGGTTTGGTGTATTATATGTACTAGACTGGGTGTGTTGAACTGGACTGGTGTGATGTGACTGGTGTATTGGACTGGTATATAGTATGTACTGTTGTATGTACTCAACTGGTGTGTTGTATGAAGGGGAAGGGAAGGGGGTGAAGCATTGCCCCTGCACCTTTATTAAAGAGGGAGGGTGGTGGTGGACACAGGGATACATCCTCAGAATCCCCCCCCCCCCCCCCCCCTCCCCCTGTTCTGAAGCCTTCACAGGAAATATGAAGCCATGTGTGTGAATAGCTCAATCTTAATGGTAGAAATAATTTCACTGCCACTATGAGGGCTTCCTTCCAGTAAAAAGACATGGACCCCTAGAAATGACCATGTACGTACAAAAACACACACACACAAACACAAACAGGATGTTTGCTATGACCAAATAAAAAGTCTGCCAAAAATATGTGAGGTGGTGGCAAGCAGATAGGCCAGCTAATAGCTAATGCCTCTGTACTGTATGTAGGACTCAGGAACTAGTGAGACACACTTGCCTGAGATCAGAGCACTTGGTGTCATTTGAAGTAGGTTTCTGAATCACAGTGGCCTGGGCAGTGCCACATGCAATCCAGTATGTACATCACACCAGTCCAGCACGTACAACACACCAGTCCAGTTCAACACACCTGTCCAGTATAACACACCAAACCATACATTTACAACCTATAACTACATCACACGCATGGGTGCATGCACACCTATTGCGATAGTGTGATGGATTATCCCCAGTCTGCCCCACACAGTGCAGCAAATTTGAGTAATAATTGGCGTAGCAATATACCAGTATTCCAAAGGCAAAAATATTCCACAGCCCCATGAGCTCTAAGAAACAAAAACCAACTGGAAAGCCCTATACCATGGTCCCATTATAAAAATTTCAGTGGACCTTATAAGTGCGGCAACTTTAGTAGAGCACGGGTTTATCTCTCCTAGCTACTCCAAAATACCCACCACATAGAAAAAATTCTTTCGAAATAGACATTTCCTTTTTTTTTTTTTTTTTTTAATAGAGACAGCACAAATGTAATGCACACACTGAACAAAAAAGCTTCCTGAACCAGTTAGTGATTCGCTGGTTATAAAATAGTACAACAAGAGCAACACTTAGTTTCAGTATTTTCTGCTTGTACTTGGGGAGGTGCGATGCTTTGGTAACCTAGAGAAACGGTAATTACACAACGTGATAATACCATACCATAGTACTGCCCCATTCAGCCATTTGAACTTGGAACACACACAATGGCCAAGAGATTTTAAAACATCTGGCCTGGAACCAGTGATAATGACTGAACAGTGACTTCATAGCATCAATATCATTTTACTGCCACACGCCACATCTATTTACATGCCACAGTACCTCTCACATGTATGTAACAGTACCTCTCACATGCATGTAACAGTACCCTCTCACATGTATGTAACAGTACCTCTCACATGTATGCCACAGTACCTCTCACATGCATGCCACAGTACCTCTCACATGTATGTAACAGTACCTCTCACCATGTATGTAACAGTACCTCTCCAAGCATGTAACAGTACCTCTCACATGCATGTAAACAGTACCTCTCACATGCATGTAACAGTACCTCTCCAATGCATGTAACAGCACCTCTCACATGCATGTAACAGTACCTCACATGTATGTAACAGTACCTCTCACATGCATGTAACAGTACCTCTCACATGCATGTAACAGTACCTCTCACATGCATGTAACAGTACCTCTCACATGCATGTAACAGTACCTCTCACATGCATGTAACAGTACCTCTCACATGCATGTAACAGTACCTCTCACATGCATGTAACAGTACCTCTCACATGTATGTAACAGTACCTCTCACATGCATGTAACAGTACCTCTCACATGCATGTAACAGTACCTCTCACATGTATGTAACAGTACCTCTCCAATGCATGTAACAGTACCTCTCCAATGCATGTAACAGTACCTCTCACATGCATGTAACAGTACCTCTCACATATATGTAACAGTACCTCTCACATGTATGTAACAGTACCTCTCCAATGCATGTAACAGTACCTCTCCAATGCATGTAACAGTACCTCTCCAATGCATGTAACAGTACCTCTCACATGTATGTAACAGTACCTCTCACATGTATGTAACTGTACATGCACAGCCCAACAATGTACTGTATACCTGCGATTTCATTGATAGGGCTTCGAGTTCCTGCACATTTAGGGAACAATGCAAAAAGCATTGAGGTGTGACCAAAAGGAACAATTCAAAAAGCGTTGAGGTGTGACCAATCAGAAGAGCTTACTTGCACCAGGTGGCAGGATTATTCTACCTTTCTTTCTCTCCCCAGTTTCCGTATAAGGTGAGCTGCCTGAACAACATAAGAGTACAAGGTATTTTACTAAAATAAAAAATAAAAATAAAACCATTAATCTGAGCATGGTCTGTGATAGGTTTCATTTGTGTTTTATTATAGTTCTAATTTACACTGTGCAAGTATGTTGGATATTGCACTGACACATTCACAGCATATTTCCACACTAGCCATTGAACATTGATCAGGTTGCAAATTGGAATACACATACACTACAGCTATACATACACTACAGCTATACATACACTACAATTATACATACATACACTACAGCTATACATACATACACTACAGCTATACATACAATACAGCTATATACATACACTACAGGCTATACATACACTTACAGCTATACATACAACACTACAAGCTATACATACACTACAGTATACATTACACTACAGCTATAAATACATACACTACAGCTATACATACACATACACTACAGCTATACAGTATCAAGACCAAAGGAAGAGTACACATAACAGGGTGCTTTGGACCATTTACTTGGAGGAGGCAGTGTCATTTCTTAGGGCGTTCCTTCGCTTCTGGATGGGTGGTCAAATGATACATTTCAGATGTAAGATAGCAAACAAACACAAACAATAAGTCTAGCATTTTTGTACATCGTACAAGCGTGCAAGACTTTTCAAAACCAAAATTTACAATGCACGGTAACTTGCCTTCTAGCAACGGAGATTTTTCATCCCGCGCTAAACAAGAAAGAAACATCCATGATTAGCGCACTTTGCCACAAGCACACATCCAAATAAATTACAATCCAACAGAGCCACCAGCAATTACTGCCAGAGGTTGTGATCAGCACAAAGTCTTTTGGATATGATGTGGAGGTGATGGTGGGGGGATGGGGGATATGATGTGGAGGTGATGGAGGAGGTGGGACGCTGAGTTTCTTTATGCATAACAATACTTTAAGTCCCACATCACAACAGGAAACATAGAACTCATCAGCAATATGGAACTAATGACCACTAGATGCTGGCTATGGAAATAAGTATATGGCTTCTCTATGTAAGTGCTTTAGTGCCCACAGGTGGTAACTAAATGTGCACAATGTGTGGTAGCTAACCAAGCTACCAGTTTCTAGTGTGCAAAGAATGCAATTGCCAGATTCATTATGCATAAGTGTCTAACACTTTGTCCCTCCAACAAACACTATTCCCTAAGGATTCTCCGGTGTCACTACATAAAAGTTGGCATTGATAAAATGGACCAAATACACATCTTGCAATTGAAAATGTTAGACAATGCACCTCATCAGAGTAACCACTCAACAATGCACCTCATCAGGGTAACCCACCTCATCAGGGTAACCACTCAACAATGCACCTCATCAGAGTAACCCCTCAACAATGCACCTCATCAGGGTAACCACTCAACAATGCACCTCATCAGGGTAACCACTCAACAATGCACCTCATCAGGGTAACCACTCAACAATGCACCTCATCAGGGTAACCACTCAACAATGCACCTCATCAGGGTAACCACTCAACAATGCACCTCATCAGGGTAACCACTCAACAATGCACCTCATCAGGGTAACCCACCTCATCAGGGTAACCCCTCAACAATGCACCTCATCAGGGTAACCACTCAACAATGCACCTCATCAGAGTAACCACTCAACAATGCACCTCATCAGGGTAACCACTCAACAATGCACCTCATCAGGGTAACCCACCTCATCAGGGTAACCCCTCAACAATGCACCTCATCAGAGTAACCACTCAACAATGCACCTCATCAGGGTAACCACTCAACAATGCACCTCATCAGGGTAACCCACCTCATCAGGGTAACCCACCTCATCAGGGTAACCACTCAACAATGCACTTCATCAGGGTAACCACTCAACAATGCACCTCATCAGAGTAACCACTCAACAATGCACCTCATCAGGGTAACCACTCAACAATGCACCTCATCAGGGTAACCACTCAACAATGCACCTCATCAGGGTAACCACTCAACAATGCACCTCATCAGGGTAACCACTCAACAATGCACCTCATCAGGGTAACCACTCAACAATGCACCTCATCAGGGTAACCACTCAACAATGCACCTCATCAGGGTAACCCACCTCATCAGGGTAACCCCTCAACAATGCACCTCATCAGGGTAACCACTCAACAATGCACCTCATCAGAGTAACCACTCAACAATGCACCTCATCAGGGTAACCACTCAACAATGCACCTCATCAGGGTAACCCACCTCATCAGGGTAACCCCTCAACAATGCACCTCATCAGAGTAACCACTCAACAATGCACCTCATCAGGGTAACCACTCAACAATGCACCTCATCAGGGTAACCCACCTCATCAGGGTAACCCACCTCATCAGGGTAACCACTCAACAATGCACCTCATCAGGGTAACCACTCAACAATGCACCTCATCAGAGTAACCACTCAACAATGCACCTCATCAGACAATGCACCCCATCACCTAAACAATAGACCTCATCAGAGTAACCACTCAACAATGCACCTCATCAGGGTAACCACTCAACAATGCACCTCATCAGACAATGCACCCCATCAGGGTAACCCCTAAACAATAGACCTCATCAGAGTAACCACTCAACAATGCACCTCATCAGGGTAACCACTCAACAATGCACCTCATCAGGGTAACCCCTCAACAATGCACCTCATCAGGGTAACCACTCAACAATGCACCTCATCAGGGTAACCCCTCAACAATGCACCTCATCAGGGTAACCACTCAACAATGCACCTCATCAGAGTAACCACTCAACAATGCACCTCATCAGGGTAACCACTCAACAATGCACCTCATCAGGGTAACCACTCAACAATGCACCTCATCAGGGTAACCACTCAACAATGCACCTCATCAGGGTAACCACTCAACAATGCACCTCATCAGGGTAACCCACCTCATCAGGGTAACCCACCTCATCAGGGTAACCACTCAACAATGCACCTCATCAGGGTAACCACTCAACAATGCACCTCATCAGAGTAACCCCTCAACAATGCACCTCATCAGGGTAACCACTCAACAATGCACCTCATCAGGGTAACCACTCAACAATGCACCTCATCAGGGTAACCACTCAACAATGCACCTCATCAGAGTAACCACTCAACAATGCACCTCATCAGACAATGCACCTCATCAGGGTAACCCCTCAACAATGCACCTCATCAGGGTAACCACTCAACAATGCACCTCATCAGGGTAACCACTCAACAATGCACCTCATCAGGGTAACCACTCAACAATGCACCTCATCAGAGTAACCCCTCAACAATGCACCTCATCAGGGTATCCCACCTCATCAGGGTAACCACTCAACAATGCACCTCATCAGGGTATCCCACCTCATCAGGGTAACCCCTCAACAATGCACCTCATCAGGGTATCCCACCTCATCAGGGTAACCCTTCAACAATGCACCTCATCAGGGTAACCCCTCAACAATGCACCTCATCAGGGTAACCCCTCAACAATGCACCTCATCAGGGTAACCACTCAACAATGCACCTCATCAGGGTAACCACTCAACAATGCACCTCATCAGGGTAACCACTCAACAATGCACCTCATCAGGGTAACCACTCAACAATGCACCTCATCAGGGTAACCACTCAACAATGCACCTCATCAGAGTAACCACTCAACAATGCACCTCATCAGGGTAACCACTCAACAATGCACCTCATCAGGGTAACCACTCAACAATGCACCTCATCAGAGTAACCACTCAACAATGCACCTCATCAGGGTAACCCACCTCATCAGGGTAACCACTCAACAATGCACCTCATCAGGGTAACCACTCAACAATGCACCTCATCAGGGTAACCACTCAACAATGCACCTCATCAGGGTAACCCACCTCATCAGGGTAACCACTCAACAATGCAACTCATCAGGGTATCCCACCTCATCAGGGTAACCACTCAACAATGCACCTCATCAGGGTAACCACTCAACAATGCACCTCATCAGAGTAACCACTCAACAATGCACCTCATCAGGGTAACCCACCTCATCAGGGTAACCACTCAACAATGCACCTCATCAGGGTAACCACTCAACAATGCACCTCATCAGGGTAACCCACCTCATCAGGGTAACCACTCAACAATGCAACTCATCAGGGTAACCACTCAACAATGCACCTCATCAGGGTAACCCCTCAACAATGCACAGAGATGAATAATCTCATCATACCTGGCGACTTCTTGTTTTTCTTTGACTTGGCTTCCTGCTTCGCCTGCAGAAGGGATCGTTATTAAGTTACAGAAATGGCTACAGAGGACTTTATAAAACGCAAGTCTCAGCAGTGCTATTAGTTTAACACTACATCTAGAGCACTTTTTATTGTTGAACTCACTAAATGGAAAATGAGTCTCATGATGAGTGTGTAAGATGCAAAATACATCACAAGAAAGCCTAACTCCTGCTGATATGTGTGGAACACTTCATAAACTCATAACTACATGCACAACCAATTTCATGATATATTTATTAGTAAGAAGGTTTGCACTTTTGTAATAGTAAGAGGTTGCGTAGTACACTTTTTCCCAAGACCATTGAGTTTGGCCTATCCCTGTGACTTGTTGCATAACTAGAGGGCCTAGGCTGTGTTACATTTAAATTCAGTATCTTTGAGGTGCAAAACGAAATAGCTATTATGGAAATAAAATTCATTCATAC
Source organism: Ephydatia muelleri (assembly GCA_013339895.1). Classification (NCBI taxonomy): domain Eukaryota; kingdom Metazoa; phylum Porifera; class Demospongiae; order Spongillida; family Spongillidae; genus Ephydatia; species Ephydatia muelleri. The sequence continues at coordinate 877,706 of JABACO010000008.1, read as the reverse complement.
CACTACAATATTGCAATATCAGTTAATTAAGTTATCCATATGGTATGCTGCGATCAGCCCAGAACCTCTTGAAGGTGATGTAGCAGAGACTAAGGAATAAAGAAGGCTATGATATCCTACAAGGACTGTGATATGCAAGACGACTTAACACAGCGGATGAGGCCTATCTATATGCCACTACAGTCTGAAAAAATGGTACCATATCTAAGCTGCTCATAACTCAATACCAAAGAACACATGAATCAGTCAGCCCCTGGTAATGTAACAACGCACACCAGTGTGTGTTTGTTATCATATTAGAATTATGTATACAAGATAAGATTGACTCTGAGCGAGTGTGAGATGATTGAAAATAGTTCTCTTCAATAGGTTTGAGTACAAGACCAAAGCCTGAATGATCCATCATCAGGTAAAAGACACGAGTGCAAACGCATAAGCATGCATGGTTTTTGTTAGGCCGTCACAGACGAATTCAACCAATTGGATTTGTTTTTGAGTGTTACAAAAAAACTATACCTTTTCCCAGTAAGGGCTAGACCCCGTGGCTTCAAATAAATGCAAGCTGCAATCAGCTATTGAAAAATGATGCTATGCGTTATGCAGATAGTTGTTTAAAAGGCTAAGTAATTTTTTGCAGCAATGAACCAAATGAGACTATTTTTGGTTTGTAGGAGGTTCGACAAATGGGCTTGAAATGTCACGGATGCGGTAATGTAACGAAAAGTAAAAACTATGACACAATTTTATTTCATTTTTTTTAATTTTATTTTTATTTTTATTATTATTATTTTTTAAACAATTAATTAAAATAAAACTGCATTATGAACAATTATTAGATGTTTCAATTATCAAACAAAATGCCACAACACCAGTATGAAGTATTAAAACCATCTGTAAAAAAAGTTGAACAGTTTATTTTGTAACCGATTCCTTCATACTGTTGCATAACGCCAAATGCACATGTCATTTGATCACATATTGCAACTCAACTTATTCTATAAAGGGGAACAGACTTGTATACATAACTATCCTCTGAAACAAAAGATAACGCTGTGAATTTATGCATATTTACAATATGAATTATTTAATTTCAAGCACAAAGGGCAACCACCCTCTTGTTGCATCAATTTCCTTTATTCCTTAGTCACAATATGGTTTACTGTTGGGTGTTTGGTTGTTCTCATTAGTACATCGTTAAGATACATATTTTCTTCCTTTTTTTTCTTCTACATATCTGCTTGTGCAGAAGCTAGTAAGCTATGCATGTATTTTTTCATTCCACTACACCACCACCTATTGCCCATATATGTATGGCCTACGATCTTTGTCCTCACTACCTTCACCACATGGTTCAAACAAAGAAACTGAAAAAAAAACCTTGGTTTGAAGCTCTATGGTTCAACTCATGATTTCAAACCCACAATGAAGCATAAGGATCTTGAAAATGAAACTAGATCAAAAGCTAAAGCTTTTCCCATAAGGATAGGTTGTTGTTATGTTCTGATTTTCTGTTCTTTTGGGCGTGTATCATTTCCACAAGTGAATATAAAGCTGCATTCCTCATCAGGAAACCTACCTCCAAACTTTTCCTAGCAATACAGTTCAAGAACAGCGCTATCTAATATTACGCATACAAACACATACACATTATATATGTATGCGTTAGGATGAGATGCGTGAAAAGATTCTTACAAGTAATTTTTGACTGGCAGCGTCAAGTCCATATGCGTCTGCCGACATATTTGCTGCATGAATAGATCAAAATTACATCCATTCTGATTGCATGGCAATACCAGAGTTTATTCGTCCTGACAGGCAATTCAGTACACATAAAAGTGCAGATGAAAAAATTCTGAAATGCACAGCAATCCAACACTGAGTCATGTCTCTAATTCAAACATGTCAAATTGAACTACACTAGTGGTCTCTTCAGAGCATGTGCAACATCTCTCAAATCCCTACAATGTGTCCAGACCCCTATAATATGCCAAGTCCCCCTACAATATGCCCAGACCACTACAAATATGCCCAGTACCCCTACAATATGTGTAATTCCAAAGGTGCACAGTGTGGCATATTGAAAACAGGCACAAGACGTGTACTTCACAACTAGAAGGAAATATTCAGTACTGCTTCTGTGTTTAGCATCTAAACTACTACACAAACACTGCCACACCCCACACAATACAACCAAATGTCTGAATACATGGTCTACAAGAAACCAGCTGGGCAGCATGGCTTCTGACCACAGAGAACATGCAACCATCATGTGCAGCGAGAAATATGACCATGCAGGCAATTGACCAAGGAGACATTGGGGTAAATATGTCCCTATGTGGAGAGCACGTAGGGAAAATAGCACACCCAAACTTGATACTATGCTAAAAGGATGGCAAATGCAAAATTGCTGTACATTTTTTATACCCTTATAGTGTACAGCTTTTTAAATGCAAGCAATTTAATTTTTCTTGTTTTTTGAGACCTCTGTCAGTTCTGCTGAGCATATCTTCAGCCTTGCAACATTCTTATTGTATCCACACGTTGTGTCTATCTGAACCTGCGTCAGCAGGTTCAATATAGGATTGATTGAGGAGTCATGAATGTCATTAAAAATTTTCAGTTGCGTCGCGAGGGACAACGAAGAAACGGATAGCTTTTCTCTTTGCAGCAATCGAACGACAACACCAAGATCTACGTTTTGGTGCTAGTTTCATGTCATAAAACTATGCGCTTCTAGACCAACTAAGAACCTGTTTCTCGTGCCCATGCCCAAAAAAATTGTTGGTCGTCGTCTTCTTCTTCTTCTTCTTCTTCTTCTTCTCCGTCAAGTATAACTCACGCTAGGAATGGTTTTAAAGAACGGCGATAGTACCAATCGCTTCAGAATTTACCGGCGCGGTGCCCCTTAAGGTAATAAAGAAGCTACAACGAAAAAGTACTATATACGGTATGGGTATATTACCTTGTTCTAAATACAGGAGTATGGATAATTTTAGGCAGTATAAATACTCCAACAGGCACAAAATTTATTTTGGTGTCAGTTTAGTCGTTACTTATTTGGGTCTGGGTACGAGACTAAATGCTGCCCCCAATGCTGCCCCCGCCTTTTTTACTGCCCCCGCCACCCGCATGGCCTTACCCCGGGGGGGGGGGAGAAGAAGAAGAGGAAGAGGCCGAGGAAGAGGAGGCGGCAAAACTATTTATTTTATCAAAAACAACTACACTTATCACTATTTATTTTATTGTTATTGTGACATTAATTTTACATACGTATTTATTAAAGTTATATAGTAACTTGTGGTCGGGGCAATGCACAAAGCGTTCGTAAGGTATAGACATTTTGTCCATTGCACATCGTTCCTCATCACATTACAGTTATGAAGCTTCGTTGACACAGAGAAAAAAAAACTTATGAAACAAGTAAATAAAAACCTTCTCTAACGAGAAAGTTGGTGGGCATATAGGATTGACAATGTTGGTGTAAAAAGCACGGAAACAAGTGTGACAGAAATGTTACTGGAAAATTGAAATAGGCCTATATTTAGCCCATTTTCTCAGGCGTGCGCTGCCTAAATGTGACTGGGCTAAATATAGGCCTATTTCAATTTTCCAGTAACATTTCTGTCACACTTGTTTCCGTGCTTTTTACACCAACATTGTCAATCCTATATGCCCACCAACTTTCTCGTTAGAGAAGGTTTTTATTTACTTGTAGAGTTGCACACTAACATGATCACATTTTGGCTGATAGCATAAATGAGGCATGAATTTGAACAAATTATGAAGTATCCAAAAATATGATATGTTAATCCAATTTTGACCAAACCTTTACTGTAAGTAGCTAATCATATCCCACACTTATTTAACTGAACATCTTTCACCTGGACATGTATTCTCTGCCATGGGACAGCCAGCCATTATTTCCCTCCTTCGTAACAGTCCTTTTCTTTAGGGTAGTTTACACAGCAATGAGCACAGCATACATATTTATATTGTTGTGTTTTCACAGTTCTCATTCTCATCCTCTCCTGGTACAGACCATCCCTCTCCTGGTACAGACCATCCCTCTCCTGGTACAGACCATCCCTCTCCTGGTACAGACCATCCCTCTCCTGTACAGACCATCCCTCTCCTGTACAGACCATCCCTCTCCTGGTACAGACCATCCCTCTCCTGGTACAGACCATCCCTCTCCTGCATGGTACAGACCATCCCTCTCCTGGTACAGACCATCCCTCTCCTGGTACAGACCATCCCTCTCCTGGTACAGACCATCCCTCTCCTGGTACAGACGATCTCTCTCCTGGTACACACCATCCCTCTCCTGGTACAGACCATCCCTCTCCTGGTACAGACCATCTCTCTCCTGGTACAGACCATCTCTCTCCTGGTACAGACCATCCCTCTCCTGGTACAGACCATCCCTCTCCTGGTACAGACCATCTCTCTCCTGCATGGTACAGACCATCCCTTTCCTGGTACAGAGCATCCCTTACCTCTGGTACAGACCATCCCTCTCCTGGTACAGACCATCCCTCTCCTGTACAGACCATCCCTCTCCTGTACAGACCATCCCTCTCCTGCATGGTACAGACCATCCCTCTCCTGGTACAGACCATCCCTCTCCTGGTACAGACCATCCCTCTCCTGGTACAGACCATCTCTCTCCTGGTACAGACCATCCCTCTCCTGGTACAGACCATCCCTCTCCTGGTACAGACCATCCCTCTCCTGTACAGACCATCCCTCTCCTGTACAGACCATCCCTCTCCTGCATGGTACAGACCATCTCTCTCCTGTACAGACCATCCCTCTCCTGGTACAGACCATCTCTCTCCTGGTACAGACCATCTCTCTCCTGGTACAGACCATCCCTCTCCTGGTACAGACCATCCCTCTCCTGGTACAGACCATCTCTCTCCTGCATGGTACAGACCATCTCTCTCCTGGTACAGACCATCCCTCTCCTGGTACAGACCATCCCTCTCCTAGTACAGACCATCTCTCTCCTGTACAGACGATCCCTCTCCTGGTACACACCATCCCTCTCCTGCATGGTACACACCATCCCTCTCCTGGTACAGACGATCTCTCTCCTGGTACAGACCATCCCTCTCCTGGTACAGACCATCCCTCTCCTAGTACTAACAGACCATCCCACTTCTGGTACAGCGGCCATCACGCATTCATTCCCAGTTAACCTCCTCTATGGTGGTAGCTTGTTCTTGGCCAACCTCTAGACACCCTTGGCATGCCACTGCATGCTTGGGGTATGCCCCCACCCACTCAAGCATGCCATATCCTGCCCAAGAGATTCAAGCCTTCTACCACTGATGACGGGATACCAACTATGTCCATCATCCCACAACACCTCCGCTCATAGCGCATGGCACTTATAGCGTGTTCCATCTCACTTGACCCTTAGGGTGATGCAGAGGGGGGGGGTTAAGTCCTTTACAGACCATATGATAGGGAGCAGCTGTCCCACCTCTCCTCCCCATCCCCTCAGCACATGTGAAGGTCATATAAAACAATAGAGCAATCAGCAAACCATCATATTCATTCCATCCCACAACAAGTTCTTGTGGTTATACATGTGTTTTTACCTGCCCAATCATAACCATTCTTAATTACCTCACTGCATACACAACCAGATACTACAGTGGAACCCCTAAATGCAGACCCCTGATAAAAGGACACCTTGATATCAGGACACTTTAATATGGTCCCTCAAGTGTCTGCCATTTAGGGGTTCCACTGCATACATGTAGGCAATTACTGACAATCTGAACAGTGGGCTCTAAAAAGAGTAGCTTACCTGCCCTTTTGTTCAGGTCATCCAGCTTCTTGCCACGTTCCAACACCTTGTCATGTGCATCCTTCAGCTGAAGGATGGAGAGTGTGGTTAGTGTGATGGAGGTGTAGGTAGAGGGTATGGTTAGTGTAGGTAGAGGGTGTGGTTAGTTACGTCAAAGGTGTGGTTAGTGTAGGTGAAAGGGTGTGGTTAGTGTAGGTGGAGGGTGTGGTTAGTGTAGGTGGAGGGTGTGGTTAGTGTGGATGAAAGGGAGGGCTAGTGTAAGTGGAGCAATGCAAGTAGCACGGGTGGATGGTGCAACAGTGGGTGTAGGGGTGGGTGTGTTTATTGCAGGTGGAGGGAGGATGGAGGGTGTGGTTAGTGTGAGTGAGGGTGTGTGGAGGGAGTACTTAGTGTGAGTGAGGGTGTGTGGAGGGAGTGGTTAGTGAGTGAGGATGTGTGGTTAGTGTGAGTGGAGGGTGCAGTTGTTATGGGTGGAGAGGAGAGTGAAAGGGTGCGGTTAGTGGAGGATGGGAGAGTTAGTCCATATGCACAACACACTGACACCTCTCAATATGAATGCTCCCAGCTTCTCTGCCTCCCAACCACCCAGCCTCCCAGCCTCCCAGCCATGTACGTCAAACCTCGTAGCTGGGTGCCTCCTTCACAACAGCTATAAATAGCCAACAAAATTCTATTTAGTGCCCACATACCGTTGTATACAGTGGAACCCCTCCCTGAAATAAGGACACCTATCTCAAGGTCCCAAACAAACTTATTGTAGGAAAGTTCAAATCCCTCAAAAAGGACACCTTGACAATGATCCCAAAAGTTCTGTTTTAGGGTTCCACTGCATATGGCTTTGTGGCTGCAGTTGAATGGAGGTCAGGTAATTGCTATGACCTAAGGGTGAAGGGGCAATTCCCCAAGTGGATGAAGGAGGGGAAGTACCCAAAGTGTAGTGGGCGAGAGGGAGGGGTTAATTGTACCAGCAAAAGTTATTAGCAGCATATATGTTTCCATAGAAACTGGAAACACTTCGGGGCTGATACAAAAAGCAGCATCAACTATCACATCACATGTCACACATTAAGTCATCTGATCATATACCTCAGATTCCTTTCTCAAATCCACTCATGTCTAACGATATTCAGAAGTAAACATCAATGCACAACTGTTTTATCAGACCACAAAATGAGCACACTACACGCAACAGAGATTCATAAAGCACTGCAAGAGCAGATACCCCTTGTGTCATAGGATATGGCATCAGATGTGATCTGGAGAAATAAGCATAGATTGCAGAGGGAAACTGAAAGGAAACTATCGTAATACGACGACAGTGAAAGGGTGAATGAAAACTAAAAGATAGATGGGACGGCATCTTAGACAATGAGAACTGGTCGATGTTTCGATGGCAAAAATAATAATATGCAAAAGCAGCACTCAACATAGGTCTGTTGTGGCTAAAAGTGTGTGTCGTCTGATTGCAGGTTTAGCATCCTGGCACGAACACTCGCCTAGTTCCCTAGTAAACAAGCATGCACCTCATGCATGCTGGTACAGCTGTGTGCATGCACACAAGTACACTATACGAGTCGTACCAGCCATTACAGATTGGTCTATATAGAACCAATTGGGATATGACATGAGCATTGGTGAACAAGCGGAAACACTTGATGCCATAGCTGAAATAATTAACGCCTTAGAGAGACAAAGGTGTGTTGTGTACTAGCAATTGTTTGCACAAACACGTGTGCGGATATCAACGCATTCGATCACACCGCATGCAGCACAGACGTGGGCATCGCTGCCCTGTGTATCAGCGCAACGTGCAGCACGGGCCTGGGTCAACGCACACTCCTGGGGATGGGACCAACCATCGTAACGTAACTCCCAACCCCTGTAAGCCTTTGGACCCGACCTGCCGATGATCGCCCCCCCCCCCCCCCCCCCCCCCCCCCTACCCGGGCCCGGGAACGAATCAGCCCTTGGCACTAGATGATGCGATATAGACACTAGGATTGTACACTCGAACGCTCGCGCGGTAGGCGTGATGTTGAAGGGAGTGGCATAGCTCACCTCTCCTGCCGATGCGCTACTCCAATCTCGAGTGCCACCTCTGCTACCGTTAGTTGCTCCGCGCGACCTAGATGGATCGATGGAAATTGACAGCGCAAAAAAAGGTATTATTCCGCACTCCACTAATTCATTGGCACGTCCCCTTCCCCCTCTCCCCCCATCCCCCAACAACAACTGGTCTAGCTCAGCGACCCTATCGTGCTTACATTTACATCTCCAGCAAATCACGAGTCCTCTGCTTATTTATCGTGGAAGGGCGTTGACGTCATTCGTTTGTCACCGTGAATGAATTACATCACCAGAATCGAGTAGTGCATTATTCACAACTCTGAACGCTCATCAGAGTATGTATAGAACAATGTTGCGATGATTCACGTATCTGTGTATGCACATATACTCTATTATAATTAACAAAACTGTGAAGTACGCCAAGTTACGGTTTCCCAGACCGTAAATTTACCCGGACACTGAGTAAACCCTATGCACATGGACACACAAATCATCTTACACTGGTCGGCTGTTGAACGACTTCACACGGCAGAAGGTAAGTGTGGTTTCGTTCCCAAGCAAATGGTATGTAAGCAGCCCAGCGCAAATGAAGTTATTAAACAATACGGGGAAATTTCCAGTTGATTCACATCAGTGCATGTTTCAAAAGCCACTAGCGGCATGAAACTGCATGAGTATAGGAATTACGTGACGACTATCTGATCCTTAGCATTACAGGATGATTACTGATTTTTAGTACAGATGGAAATCGTCAAGTAGAAAAATAATACTAAGATGACCGCCTATGTATGGACAATTTCTGGATATGGTTGTTTCTTGAATCTACTTATAAATTGCTGCCTTTAGCACTTATTCCTTTATCTACTATTATGAATAGTAATTATTAATAGTAATGATTATTACTAAACGTAGCACACAACTAGACTACTAAGGGAATACACATGCAATGTTAACTCTGCCTACAACTACATCACATTGATAGATGGCAATGGCATTATATAGCTCGTACCATGCAGGTGAGAGTTCAGTAAGCACTGACTTTGCCTTGGAAGAGCAAGTGGCTAATCTGGAAGCTAGCTGGGAGATTGACTCCAAAGCCTCCTTTCCCCAGGCTCCATACAATTCAACCAGCAATGGTACACAGACCCATCCATGCAGGTTCATTACATTTGTCATCGTTAGATCTGCTCAGTTGTCCATGCAGCTACTCCTGTTGTCACAAAAGAATTGTGGGATTATTAAGCGAGAATATGACCAGACAGGTCAAAAGCGCTGGCTTGCAGTTTGGAACCAAAAGGTCAGCTGGACTGGTGTGGCTGTGATTGGAGGTGACGTTGCATGCTATTCATTACCCCTATATACAATAGGAATAGGCACCTTGTGTGCAAGGAGGTAGTGTGGACCAACCATGCGAGAACCCAATGGTGTATATGGCTGTGAAAGACTTAGATTTGTGAGAGAGATCTCCGTGCATCTGCAATGCGCATGCATGCACCAATCGGTACTTAATCATCCGAGCAACCAGCACAGCAACCACTTCAATAACTCTCACCACCCCCATACCGAACACACTGCTGTAGCAATCTATCACCAACATCCCACAGATCCATCCATGATCCTCACATCAGCATACCCTCCTTGATAGCAGCGCTGCTAGCATGGTTGCTGTCCTGCTATTCTTCAGTGCGGTCATCTCACAGCAGGGGCATGGTCCCTCATCCATAGCATACTAATTAGCCTGATTGCCACCATACCTGTCATTTTTGCTACAAAGGCTTGACCCTAATTAGAACAGCTGGTTCCCATGTAGCTGACAAAGCATAGGGGAAAGTGCTGACGGTCTATCTAGAAATAATATAGCGGATGATCTCTGGTCTATCCAAGAGCACTTTTGGATGCCAATATGAGATATGAATAGCTGGACAGGCTACAGCTACAACTATAGCTGGAGTACATGCCAAAAGAATACCTACATTCCTACAACAGAGATCAAAGGATCCACTGATGACTCTACATATGGTCTCAAAGTTGTCGTAATTGCAGATGGTGTACTTTGACAATGATTAGAAAGCATTCGCGTTTCGACTGAACTTAGATATGCTCAGATCGAGAAAGAAGTGCTACCAGCCACATGGTCATGTGAAAGGTTTAGTTCGGAAAACGGTTTCCATATTTTAGGGATTACTTGGTCGGAAAACAGTTTCGTATCGACACTGTCTGACCAGCTGCTCTAGTGAGTTTCTGTCTTGTATTCAATACATGTAGACAATCTTCCACACCGAGTTCTTCGCTTCCGCTGCATCTGACGTGCTTCGACTACGACCCTTGGGAAACTCTTGCATAGGCGTGCCATGACGTAATGAAATAGAGAATATTCTCACGCGAGACTACACGTATGTAGTAGAAAAGAATGATACGTATTTTATATATAAATCAAGTAATTACATTGCAAGGATACATGATGTATACTTATGTGAACTAAAGGCAGCAGTAACTAAAGAATAGATGAGACCTGTGCAACCTTTGTAATCAGGTCAACAGGGGAGTGGTTAAAGGCATGGCCTATAGTTGATCGAGCTCCTCTGATGCACATGATAAAGGAGCGTAGAAGGGAGAAGGAGAGATGGCATCAAATCCAGGCCATGGTTGAACTATAAGAGTGGCCCAACTTTGCTGAGAGCTGGGCAGCAATGCGTTTGTAAACCACTATGGCCTCCCTTCCTAAGCCTCCAGTGGCAGAGAAGATGAGTGGGGTGAAGGAGGCATGCTCAACTTCGAGGATCCGACGCTCATAGGCTCATTTCTTTGAGGCCTCATGGGTACGGTAACAGGCAGATGGTTGAGGTCGTTTATTTGAGGGGGCGTAGGGGTTGAAAACCTTTACGTCAAAGAATGCCGTCTCAAAACGACTCCCCCAGAATCCATCTGCTGCTACATCAAGTCGAGCACCATCCTGGAAGTTGGCTGAGGCAGAGGTGGAAACCTCACCTGTGATGGGTTGAAGATGAGGCTCAGTTGAAACGTTGTGGCAGATTTCTGACAGAAGATAGGCAGTATAGTCTCTGATCTCATTGTGCCTGATGAAAGGAAAGCCACCTTTTGGACATGATAGTGCATGCTCAACAGAGAAGGCAGCACCACAGGCACAGCTGGTAGGCGTGTTGGCAGGTAACCAGCATATCTAAGAGCTAATGCATCTCAGAAGGCAGTCTTGTGAAGGGTAAACCCATACTCCTCTATAGGTAGCACTGTAAGCCAGCTGGATGCTCCTTTTTCTTGTCATAGGTCCATTGCTAGCTGGAGATTGGAAGGCATCATGGCTCTGAGTTGGGTAGCAGCAGTATTGTGTCTGTTAAGTTTCATTTTCACTACTTCCTTTATCGATTTTTGTTGCTCTGTGAGCGTTTCTTCATTGTAGTCATAGTTGTGAGACAAGATGTTGCTTACTAGTGGCTGAGAGATGAGGCTGGAAGAGTGGAATTCAGACTGGGATAAAGTGGATGGGTTTATTAAACCCATTCCACCTAATCTGGCTGGCATGGAGAACAGCTCTCTCTCAGTGTCGGAAGGAGCACTTCGACCTGTGAGATTTGGTATCAGTTTGGATCGGATAATGTCTTCCTCAGGTGACTGATGTTAGGAATGGCTCTGGCCAGGAATATCCATCTACTTGAAAGACCATGAGTGAAGGCAGCATAGGCTGCATGAGGATTGTTAGCTGCTATTGAGGCTAGCTGGTTGAGCTCCTGTGCCCAACCCTCAACCTTTCTTTTTACATAATGTTGTACAAAGGTGAAGGTGCCTAATGCGCGCAGCTCCAAGATGTGGTTTCCCTTCAGCAGTGATGGTGATCTGGGTGTCATGGCAGGCAGAGAGGGCAGCAGCATGATGAGATTGCTTTGCTACAAGGCATATTTTGGATGCATTGACGTGGTAGCCATATGCTAGACCAAGGGAGACGAGCTTGTCCCACCAGGTGCGAAGGTTTGTAATCTTGCCAGTGGCTGTGGCATCATCTGCATACCAGACTTGATCTATGTCATGATTTACATGGTGGATGAGAGGGAGAAGGCAAGGGCATACATGGGCATGACCAGAGGATCAACGTATCGAGTTAGTTTCACCTGAAATGATTGATAAACAATGGACTGGGGATCAGGACTTGTACTGGACCCCAGTCCATTGCTTATACGTTTTCAAAAACGTAGTAGACCTGGCTTGCAAGATAGTCTCGCAAGGCTCAAGCCAGCCTACTTCGTTATTGAAAGGTCGATAACAATAAAATGGGAACCAGGAGAAGTCCTGGTCCCCACTTTAGTACAGTAGGTCTGGCTTGCGAGACTACTTGAAAGACTAGCATCGTGGCTAAATGTCTGCCAGCAACACTGCATGACTAGCATTGTGGCTTAATGTCTGCCAGCAACACTGCAAGACAATAAGCTCCAAACCCCATGGGACAGCTTTTTATAGGTGACCCCCACCCTCCCAGCCCCCCCCCCCCCCCATAACATTTATTCCTGTATCTGCTCCTGCTCCTGATCATGACTGGCCTGAGAAGCACCATATGTATTGGACATGCACATCATCAAGTCGTACTGGACACACACACACACACACACACACACACACACACACAGGGGATTATTTAACACTAAAGGATGGCCTGCTGTTGTTCTTGTTCTGGAGTTGCATGCACACACACACACACACACACACACACACACACACACACACACACAAAAGGGTAGCCCATTCTTTTCAAATGCACAAGTCCATAATTAACCACAATACCATACAGTTGGTTTATAGGAGTCTATCTCCCTGCCTTAGTATATGCTTTGCTATGTTTTCTAGAAGCCGTGTGTGTTTGTATGTGGAGGGTGGTGTGTTTGTGTGTGTGTGTGTGTGTGCCTTTTTGTGTGTGTGTGTTTCTGTTTGTGTGTGTATGCGCGTGTGTGTGTGTGTGTGTGTATCACCTGCTTCTCACATTGATCTTGGTGATAGAGACACACACACATACACCCAGGGCACAGACGAAGTGGTTTTGATATGTTTGTTCAGGTCCATATTTACTGTACCTCATGGATTGTTTTAATGTTAATAACAGGTGAATCTACCATGAACTATTGATGGTCCAGCCCACCATTCCGAGATCCCACCAGATTAAAGGGGTGCACAGGGAACTCAATCAGATCTTGAAGACCAAGATGTATCGGTACCAGGACCAAACCATGGAGCTTACAGCTCACTAACAGAGAGGCTTCATGAAGAACTTGAAGTTACTGTAAGTACAACAACATGTGGTTTAACTGCATGTGTCAATTTTCATCAGATTCAGCTGAACCTAGATTCCAACCATGAGGTCTTTAGGATAAAACGTGGTACATGGTGCCAAGTTTAGCAGGTGTTCAAATTTCTTTCCAGTATCGCTTGCGATCCTGAACCTAGAGCAACATGTGCTCTCACCACGAGGTAACTTAATGATAAGTTTGTGGTGGCTGCATGACATTGCCTTTGAATAGATAATCACACAGTGGCTGTGGTGAAGATGCTAGAAAGTCATCACATAGTAGCAACCCTTTTTGAACTACTGCTTACGGAGGTAAAATGCGTCATGGATTCACATATGATGGAGGCTGAGGAAAGCGGTATCTGGTGGAGTTGTTTTTAGAAGGGGATCTAAAGGTAGGTGAACATGTACACTTTATGATCAAATCCTATCTGCTTTGATTGATGTTTCTGGGTTCGGTACAAGCAAATTATAGGTACGCTTGCATAGGTGTGATCGGTAAAACAATACTGCATGTGTCAGATATGTGTACAAATACTGCATACTCGACAAAATGACTCAGCAGAACCCATTAGGCTATTCCATAATTGAACCATACACCCCTATGGATGACGCAAACCCCTCCTCTCCCCACCCCCCTCAGGACAATATGAAACCACACCTAGACAAGCTTCTGTTATATCTTCCCCCCCTTTGGACATATTTCCAGACACCTCCCTGGACAACGTCATATTTCCAAACAACCCCTCCTCCCCCTCCCCCTTTCCTCCCCCCTCCTCCATGTATGCCATTTAATACCCATGGCAGAATTTGTTCATACATGAACATGCCTACATGTTGGTTCACACACCCCTTATGCTTGTGTATATGTAACGCGACCAAAAACTCCCAATAGCAAAGATTTACGGCAATTAATATTAGGTTCCAATCACGGGTACACAATCATAGAGACAAGAGAGAGAGAGAGTGAGTTCAGAACAAGAGACATGCATTTATATACAATAATACACGTGTTAGGGAGACAGACAGACAACTATGACACATGCACAAGAGACAGATATACAAGGGATGAGACATGTGCAAAGAAGACATGCAGACAATCCACCATTGTAGAGTTTGTCAGATGCATACATTTGTATTACACTGCTCCTTCCTCTAGGAAGAGCAGTTCTAGTATCCATAATAATCTGGTGGTCGATGTATACGTTGAGGGTAGCAGTTATTTCAAACTGGAATGAGGGACTGACGTCTGGCTTGGGGAGGTTCGATAGCAACAGGAGATAAAGAAGCTGTTGGTCTCTGGGAGGTGGTGGTTCATCATCATCACTTTCGATGTTCAATTGCTCACCCAATACATGTGGTTTGCATGGATTACTTGTACTTCTCTGTTGCTCTGCTCCCCCACGTTGAGCTATCTGTGTTCTTGGTGCACAAGGCTTAAGTCGATCAAAATGTACCACTTGGGTTCTCTTCCCCTTCTGTGCTTTAATCCTGTAGTCACTTTCACCAATGGCCTCCACAATTTCAAATGGACCTTTCCAGGGTGATGTAGTTTTCTTGACTTCCCTCGTGGAACTACTGTTGAATGCAGCCACACCATATCACCCACATTATATGATTTTCCATGCACCTTTTTGTCATAAAAGGACTTCTGCTATGCTACACCTCTCCCTTACTATAGCATAGACATCATGCAGGGTCTTACGAAGGTTACGCACATACTCTCCTGTTGTGAAAGTGTCACACGGCCCAGTTCCATACATAAGGTCTACATGTCGACCAAACATTAGGAAGAATAAGGTAAACCCAGTAGCTGAATGCACACTCGGGTTATAGGCTAGGCAAACTTTTTGGATACACTGTTCCCAGTTTAACTCATTTCTCACAGTAGTTGACAACAAATTAAACAGTGTCCTGTTGAATCTCTCAACTAACCCATTCCCTGAGGATGATAGGGCGTAGTTTGTGACTTCTTGATTTGTAACAAGGCACAAATTTCTGCAATTAGATTAGATTCGAATTGTTTGCCCTGATCAGAATGGGGTTGGTCTGGAGGGGAGAACCTGCAAAACATCTCACCTACTACTTTATCAGCTACTGTTATAGCTTCTTGGTTAGGAATACCATATGCTTCTACCCAACGAGTGAAATAGTCACTTGCCATCAGTACGTACCTATTTCCACTGCTGGTTTCTGGGAGGGGTCCCATTTTGTCTACAGCAACTATTTGCATAGGGTATCCAGCTTGTATTCCTTGAAGCGATGCTCTGCTATTTGGCACTTGTGATTTTCTAGTTACACACGTTCCACATGTTTTGCACCATTCCCTTGCATCCTCTGCACATCCAGGCCAATAGAACCATTTTTTTAGGATACCTATCATTCTCCTCTCCCAGGTGTCCACCAATAGTCCACTGTGCAAGACCTCCCCACTTGTTCACTTCTGCACAGCTTTCGTAATGTTCTATCCATTCGTCCCACCGACTCTCACCCTCACCGCTAAATGTTTCAGGCAGTAGCACTGGTCGAGCCATTTTCTATATCCTGCCGACTACACCAATGTAACGCGGCCGAAACTCCCAATAGCAAAGATTTACGGCAATTAAAATATAGACCTTATAAAGTGATTCAACTGTTTAGATCACATATTAGTGAAGTTGCACCCCAGGCAGTTGAGGTGTGGGGCATCATATGCCAGGCAGTTGAGGTGTGGGGCATCATATGCCAGGCAGTTGAGGTGTGGGGCATCATATGCCAGGCAGTTGAGGTGTGGGGCATCATATGCCAGGCAGTTGAGGTGTGGGGCATCATATGCCAGGCAGTTGAGGTGTGGGGCATAGATATGCCAGGCAGTTGAGGTGTGGGGCATCATATGCCAGGCAGTTGAGGTGTGGGGCATCATATGCCAGGCAGTTGAGGTGTGGGGCATCATATGCCAGGTGAGCTGAAAATTGTTATGTTTCATTTCTAGAATTGGCAAACAACGAAAACCTATCAGCACTGTTGATGCCATGAGCTGTTTAGCCATTGGAAGTCCCTGCTGTCTATGCTATGTCAAATAGTGCCTCACTGAGTTCGCTTCACCCAAGCATAAACTTATCAAACTGTTAAAGGATAAGAGCATAATATTTGAGAAAACAGACACCAGGGCACGAGCTTGTTTGACCACCTGAATCCTAGAAGATGACATTGTGTACAAGTTCGATCCTAATGCCTATGGAGTTTATACCTAGCAGGTGAGATTAAGATATGACCTAGTCATACATTGCACCCCTACTCCATGTACTTGACGGCATGAATCTGCATGTAGAAATATTAATCTGGACAGTACGAAACGACCGCTAAACCAGCTGATGGATTAAGATGTATGCGCTGTACATTATTAGCCAATAAGTACACATACACAGCAGTTCACCTCATGAGGTTTAATAGTGATTTGATAAGGGTTGATATTTGATGTACTCTGCGGCTAAGATTTATATATAAAAGATTGAAGGTGTCTTTTTTAACCTAAAAGGATATGTGTTGATCAGTTATAGTTTGTTTCAATTGGATTTTCAATCACCATCTTGATCACTGCATCCCGCCCTTACTTCATCGTATTTATTTCCAATAGCCAATCTTGTTGATTTATAAATAACTCAGAATATTTATTTTTACCACGCAATTCGACCAATCGCTTCACCGGTTACTACCAATATACATGTATACACCAGCTCACTTGCTCAATACATTGTTGGGGTTTGATCTGTTAATAAACGTACATTTGGGTACGAGACTGTAAGTCGTGATAGTTGTGACAGCCGGTACAGGGAAAATATCATAGAATACAGGCATATAGCTTGGGTACAGATGTATTCTAGAGTACAGGCATGAAAATACCTACAGTACAGTAAATATCTGGAGCACAGACGTCACAGGGGCTAGATTACATACCTATATGGCTAGAGTACAGACCTATATGGCTAGAGTACAGACCTATATGGCTAGAGTACAGACCTATATGGCTAGAGTACAGACCTATATGGCTAGAGTACAGACCTATATGGCTAGAGTACAGACCTATATGGCTAGAGTACAGACCTATATGGCTAGAGTACAGACCTATGTGGCTAGAGTACAGGCAAATATCTAAATCATGCCATGCACAGGATGACCGCTGGAATACACATAGCTGACGCATGATATAGCAATTTTATAGTTATGGCAGGAAGGGTGGGGTGGAATGGAAGTTTCAGCCTCGGTTTATGGTACAAAACATAACACGATACAAAGCTTCATTCGCTGCATACAAGAAAGGAAGAACGAGAGGGCAGCAGGAAGCTACTCCAGTCGCAGGACGTTCCAGCCAACCACAACATCCGTTTGTAATTTGAAGCTCGATGTTTTTTAAAAAGCTTCAACGCCTTGCACAGAATGGGCAAATGACTTTTATGACTCCTCGGCCGCAGCAAGACTACATGTATTCAAATAATGCATCACGTGATGTACCCGGATACGGCCGATGGATCTACAAATAATTATAACCCATTATAATATTGAGATCATTAACCAAGCACGTTAGCCTTATAGTTTTTAGTTGCTTACTTTTTATATACGGTAGCTTATTGCTGAAGGTACACATGTTGGGAAGCAGACCATGTTGGACAGAGAGCACTCTATTGTATTGTAAACACAATACATGGTATAATGATGGTATAATACATGTAAAACGTAACTTGATGTTAGCGTCCAGCTCTGTATTTCAACGACAGCCTGGAAGCTGAGATATATTTCAATGTTTTCATGACTAGGTGCTTGATGGGTATACTTAATGCAGATGGCTAACATAGATGACAGCATCATCATTTTTCCTTGTTTGTGTGTGGGAGAAGGGTGGGTGATGGAGGAGGATAGGTGTGGGGTGCAGTTTGAAGGTGTCATGAACAAACGAAGCCATTGGACTATGAAGTGCAGGAAGTATCGCTGTTAATCTGACAACAGTGTCTAGCCAATATAAAATAGAAGCCATCCAACGTCCGGCCATGCAGGTTGCAATGCATGACGGCTACATGCATTGCAGCTTCAAATGTGACTCATTGTCTGCCGCGACTGCTTGAGCCAAGCAGTCAGACGCTGTCAATTTCTGAAGCCCTGTGGGTAGCGAGCAATACAAAAATATGGAATGAATTTATATACATGAGTAGCAAAATCCACCATTGTCCTTCCAGGAACATTTAAGTACCCCATCCATGCCTCAATGAAATACTTCATGTATGCTTATCTTGTATTAATTTCGCATCTCCTCATGGATTTTATAAGTTGGTACTGAGAACCAGATAGATCAGGATATCTAATGGAAAGCAGTCGACACACAATGTGCACTGATTTAATCAAATGTACGATTCAAGGGCAAAAGAAGGTCACGTTTTGCGTTACTTCGATCTTTTTAAACGCATACGGGTCTTGAGCCATTGAAGCAGTGATTTATACCTATACACTATCTTATTTTGCTTTGGGCATCCAAAATAATCCGAAAAGCTATGTTTGTGTAGAAGAAATTGTGACGTCATCCGCAACACCATTTTATATATCTAGTGACGTGTAATGTATTATCTCTCGTCTGTCACCAGTCAGGGAGGTTGATGTTAAGACTGGCGATGATGTCACCAGTCAGGGAGGTTGATGTTAAGACTGGCGATGATGTTGATATGAGTCATACGTGTAGTTGATGCTCCATCTCATCACAACCGTTCATCCCGAATCAATCTCGGAGTCTGGAGCTAAAGAGAAGAAAAGGATTTATGCTGTATCTGCATGAGATGAAGGATCATTTGACACCACTAGTGATGTCAGTAGATGGCTTCTACACTGAGACTGAACATTGTAAAACTGTTTAATAACCAGCCTGGATGGAAAATGAAATAAACTATTCCCAATAAGTGTGTGACTATATCATAGGACTAGTCTTTGCCATCCAGTTCCAGTTGTGTTGGAGTTGCTAGCGGGTAAAGTGGTTAAGTAGTACTTGGGTTTGAGGAAGGGGCACTTCTATCATTATAATTATCAATTCAAGTTATGACTGATAGTATATATGTACGACATAAGCCCTAAGATTGAGGGTTCGTCAATAGAAAGATTGATGTAGGATCTATGAGACTGCATACATACCTGTAGGCAGTTGTAGTTGGAAGTCTGCTTGAACGCCATGTCAGCAAGGAAGTATATAATTCTCGAGGAGGCCGGGGAAATAAAACTTGCATGATTTAGCAAACAACTGCATGCAACTTACAGAAATATAGGGCTGCTCGAGGTCCACACAAAAATGTTCAACGCTCCCACTAACTAGCAGCCCGCATTAGATACATGTCATGTAATGCGCATGTGCATGTAAATAAAAGCTTTAATCTCATCCGTTCTTGTTTAGGTACATCCGCCCTCCTTCCTACTCGTACTATTACTATAAATCTTGCAGGCGTCTCTTTCAAGTCTAGAAGTTTTGGTCCGACTAGCTCGTGACTATAACACCGAGCTCATCGAATGTATACGTATCTTGTACTGTGGGCTCAGGTAGCATTCTACGTGACGGTGAAGGCACAAGCCCTCGGAGATGGATCGGCAATTTGTCAGAACTCACCGACTACAAACGAGCCCTTCTCGAACAATATCGCACCGCAGATGTGTTCCTGCAATCCTGGATACACTAACGTTAGCCAGTCCTGTCAACGTAGGTTTCTCACGTGACATCTGAAACGTATATGGTCCTTCAGTATGCTGTGTTGTCTCAGCCTGTCCTCCAGGTACCTACAAGAGTGCACAGGGAAGCAGTGTGTGTCTTCCATGTCCCTCCAACAGCAACAGTTCAGTAAATGGATCTTCTCAATGTCCATGTCTAGAAGGATACTACAGACCAGCTGGCAGTGGGGCAGACAGTGTTTGCATAGCTGCACGTAAGACATTGCATGTCATCGTACATGAGCATGCTAGTGTTGCTTGCAATGTATATGGCTGGCTGAGGATGCATTGATCACCAAAGGATGAATGACACGCACATCTGCTTGCGCATGTGTGTGTGTGTGTGTGTGCGTGCGTGTGTGTGCGTGCGTGCGTGTGCGTGTGTGTGTGTGTGTGTGTGCGTGTGTGTGTGCGTACGTGTTTGTGCGCGTGCGTGTGGGTGTGTGGTTGTGTGGTTGTGTGGGGGTGTGTGCATGCG
Organism: Ephydatia muelleri; assembly: GCA_013339895.1. Classification (NCBI taxonomy): domain Eukaryota; kingdom Metazoa; phylum Porifera; class Demospongiae; order Spongillida; family Spongillidae; genus Ephydatia; species Ephydatia muelleri. Next base: position 857,339 of record JABACO010000008.1, on the reverse strand, counting down.
CGACAGATTGTGCGTGGATTCGTGTATGTGCATGTGTTGGGTGTGAGTGCGTGTGTGTGTGCATATATATGTGCATGGGCGTGTGCAGTGTATTTAGAAAGTGCATGCTCATGTAGCACAAAGAAATTCGCACGTTTATGAACTATAACACTGGCATTTTGTGTCTTCATGATAAATCCTGCACATCTAGCTTCTAACGGCTTGTCAATACAGCGCATCTCTGAGAGCTTGAATTATTTTGTTATAGCACCGGATCGATGTAGAGTGACGTCGGCATTATTGGACCCGCAATATAGATACAGTGGAACCTCCGTTAACGTATTAAACACTCCCAACAACAGAAACCTCTATTGCAACGGACATGGAGTCAATCACCAGCTAAAACAATATCCCTCAACGGAAATCTCCTTGTTCCGTATCATCAACATTACTTAATTGTAACCATGCAGGTTACCCTTGTCAAATCTCTGACAGAAGTTTTATCTCTGTTCACGCCACGGAGGATCTAGGCCTCTATCGCTGGTATAATTACACTATCGCCCATTGAGAATACACACGACTGTCGAGTACATGACAGCCTAGTAGATGATAAGGATCGCGTCGCGGACTAATCAAATTTCAATTACTCGTTGAATTTACCTATGTACACCGAGCGTAATGTAGCCACGCTCCACGTCGATGGTATGGTGTGCGGGAGGGATATGCTCTCCCTCTCGCAAAGTTGTGCATGCAGCTCACCTTTAGAACCGTTTTTCTCGCTTCTGCATATGATCATGTATTAATGCTGAACTAAATGTACATTACTTCAGAGGGAACTCCTAATAAGGTACTTGCCCAAACGACGTTTATTATTTGGAGGTTCAACTGTAGATTGATGATTTCCTTACACAAATGTGTATCTTGGAACCTTCATAATACAGATTGCATTTTGGAGTGAAATACATGGGGAAAGTATGGATTAATATTACGTGAGCATTAGAGTTGAATTATGCACATAGGATAATATATCTGTTCCTCCTACCAGGTCCTCCATCAGCTCCACTAGGTCTAATGGCCAATGCACCAAGTACTACAGCTCTCAGTGTTGAGTTGGTCACCTCCTCAGGACAGTGGAGGGATGGGCACTGTGTTCTACACTGTATACTATCAGGCACTCATCAGTGGGTCATTGAGGATGACATGGGGCAATGCCACCACCACATCAGTGACTGTGACCAACTTGCTCCCAGCCACTGAGTACAGGATGACTGTTGTGGCCCAGAATGGACTGCCTGGGGATGAGGGAAACAGTAGTGCATCACTTAATGTGACCACTCAAAGTGCACTTCAATGTAAGCCTTTGTTAGTAGCTATCAAGCTATCTCACTATCCTCTTGGTTACACATCTGCTCTCATGAACCCATCTAGCACTATTGCTCCAGCTGTGACTATTCATGCATTCTTACATCAGTACACAAGCTTCATGTGAAAAATGTAATACATATTAATATTACTGCATAGTGAGTCTTCAGTAAAAATACGTGTTCCGTAAGGCAACAATTTCCCACACTAAACTGCTGAGGTCCATAATTTTAAATCTACTTAACAATTGTGCCCAGTGCATGCATGTTCTGTTCATTCAGTAATCTGTAGCAATGACATATCTATATGCATGGTTATGCATCTATGCAATTGTCCCACTGAACTGCCCCTACATCACATGCCACATATATAATGCCACGTGTCTGTTTCTGTAGCAACTAGCACACTGGTCATTGTTGGAGTGGCATCAGCATTCGTGGCTTTGATTGGAGTGTTGCTGTTTGTGCTTCTGTTGTAAGTGAAACTGAATTTCAATTTTCCATCATTTGGTTTGATTTAGCTTATTGGTGTAATTGCAATTGGAAATTGATTTAAATAGCTACATGTGATTACTAATCATCAACCCATTCAACAATTGACTCCATTACAGCTACAGTTATTGTCGCTTAGACCTGAAGATAATTACCTGCTATTCCATCTCATCAATCATGCCTGAAGATAATTACCTGCTATTCCATCTCATCAATCATGCCTGAAGATAATTACCTGCTATTCCATCTCATCAATCATGCCTGAAGATAATTACCTGCTATTCCATCTCATCAATCATGCCTGAAGATAATTACCTGCTATTCCATCTCATCATTAATGCGCATTCTGTTTTAGAAAGTCTAGGACCACTAATCAAGTACAAATAGCTGCAGCATCATTACTAGTAATGAAGTACTAACTAACCACTTACTATTAATGAAGTACTAACTAACCACTTAGACTGGTGAAAATGAACAGAAGAAGAGTGTTTTGCTCTTCAAGAGTGACCCTATTTAAATAAATACTGTTTCTTCAACATATTCATCCCTTCAATACATTAAGAATATGCTATACAACAAATGCATCACAGATGGTAACAATTTACATGTAAATCTATGTGATTGTTTGGTTATTGAAGGCAAATCCTGTCACTGAACACTGATGTAATGTCAAAGCTGCCTAAATAGAGGTCATTGCAATTAGGTTTCTTATAGAATCAAAATTGCACTTCTTATTCTAAATGTGTTTTTAATAACATTTTTTGCTGAAGTAAACAATACAAACTACTGTGTGTGTGGTATTTTGTAATCTAATGGCTGTGCAAACAGTTGCACCTTGGCATCATATTTTGGATACATAATGTACTGTTGTTGCACCACTGGTATGATATACTGGTGTGCGTATATCCAAGAAAAGCCACAATACTGTGTGAAAGTATTGGTATTCCATTGCGGAGCACACCATTTTTGTCGGGTTCTAAAGGCTAAAAGATAATTGTTTGCACCATGTATTTTTCTTGTTAGGCTATTATGCACCATGCTCCTGTTTGAAAGATGACACTAAAAAACTCCACGATAACCCAATTGACTTTTTTTTTATGATATGGTGTGCTAGTTGAATCATTCAGTGCTTAGACCATATACACCACTTTTTAAAAAATTGTACAAGTTGAAGCTATTTGATGCCAGAATTATATTTAACAACTGCCTCTTGAAATATAAGACAGCTAAGCCTTTAAATGTGATCATTGCCTATTACACCACAGACATTATCCACAGACATTATCCTGAAAGCATTGAGGATAATATTAGCCATTATGAGCCTATGCAGCCTAGCTGTGCATCGAAGTATGATTTGTCATTTTTAAAAGAACTATTTTCTATATGCAGGGTCATCTTATTGAAGCACAAATCAAAAATGGGTGAGTTTGTGTTAGTAAATGTTTGTAAGGTTGCATCTATATCCTATTTGTGAGCTTCAGATGCATGCTTAATTACATCAGCAGGTATTGGATTATTGTCATAACGGGAATGACATTGCATCAGTACATGTATAGCCATGTATTGTAGGTCTCTGGAGATTATAAAACTGTGTTCTTTCTATATTTAGCAAAGCTGCAAGGAACTGCTGTCACACTCTCAGTATGTCCTTAAGATAATACACTAATAATGAATAATAATTATTATTGAAATAAAGACAAGATATACAAAAATAATAACACAGTACGTAAACATTAAACAAACAAATTACACATACAATCGGATCTTGCTCTACGACAGTGGGATAATTCTAGAAAGGATGGCTGTAGCATTGGCACGAACTAGATGGACATTAAGCCGGCCATAATTATTATTATTATTATTTTATTGATTATGTCACTTAATAGGAATATGAACATACATGGAATACACAAAACAAATCTATACTACATTACACATATACATTACAAACAAAAGGACTAATATTACAATATAAGTTCTATGGATCTTCCACAGATGATTATTATTTATTTATTTATTTTGCATTTATTCACCATTATTATTAATTGTTAATACATATAATCATTCCATACACTTATAGCAACAGCACACAAAAGATTTAATGCATGACTACTGAAACTCCAGTGCATGGTATGCACCTTGACAGTATTTCCGTAGCATTGGCTCTGACAATGTGCATGTTTAGCCTCCCATAAAATATTTATAATTTTATTATCATATTGCATACAATTTAAACACCACACACGATAACTATTAACCAACTAAACATACAACACACTTCACTCAAAAGATGCTGTCCTTCATCACCCTAGCTCCCACAATTAGATGCCTAAATTATTATTATTATGAATAAATCAACACAAAAATCAAACATAAATCAACACAATAAAACAATACAATAAAACAATGCAACAAACTTATACAAAAAAATCTTGTATCAGATAATACTGTTCTGAACATTGTATGACGTATAATAAGCAATTCCTTAGACCATTTAAAAGTACATTTCCTTTCTGACAAGCATTATTGTGACATTAGTCATGAGTGTCCATTTCATCCTAATCTCTGACATACCTGTTTTCAACTGCTAAAGCTGTGTGACTCTTCCTTACATTGTGCATGTTACACGATTGTGCACTAATGTATTACTGGGTTATCAGCCAACCTGCATGCACCTAACATTTATCTCTTGTCCACACACAGCAACCCATGTCACCATCTGCTGCTAATAACGAACTAGAGACAATCGCACTTCAGCCTACCCAGCCTGCAGATCATACACCAATTTCACCTATAGTGTATGAACCATGCTCGGTGACATACGAGTATCCTCTGTCTACCCAGCCTGTACAGACTATGGATAATGCACAAAGTGCATATCAGGGACTATCCACCGAGCTCATGTCTTCTCCATCAACATATGAAAATC
>JABACO010000008.1:836452-852478 GCA_013339895.1 Ephydatia muelleri | reverse complement strand
TTCCCTATTTCCTCACCTGTCCCTGTGCCAGCCCATACCACACCCCCTGCCCAGGGTCATTTCATGTATGTCAGTAAACCTTGAAGAGTATGGTCATCTACTGAATCGTGAGAGCTACACAACAGAGCACCTTCACAATGACATGTACCAGTTATTTGACAACAGATTAGTGAGTATGGGTGTCTGTCCCCATCCCATTATGTGGTGCTGTCCCCATCCCATGTTATGTGGTACCTGTCCCTGTCCCATGTTATGTGGTGCCTGTCCCCATCCCATGTTATGTGGTGCCTGTCCCCATCCCATGTTATGTGGTACCTGTCCCATCCCATGTTATGTGGTACCTGTCCCCATCCCATGTTATGTGGTACCTGTCCCCATCCCATGTTATGTGGTACCTGTCCCCATCCCATGTTATGTGGTACCTGTCCCCATCCCATGTTATGTGGTACCTGTCCCCATCCCATGTTATGTGGTACCTGTCCCCATCCCATGTTATGTGGTACCTGTCCCCATCCCATGTTATGTGGTGCCTGTCCCCATCCCATGTTATGTGGTACCTGTCCCCATTCCACATTATGTCACCTCAATGTTGCCCTGGTACCAGGATTGGGAGAGGAAATACATACATGAGAACTGGACCAAAGTTTTGGATCCAAACTTTGTCATTGAGCAGGTACACATGTAGCTGCCTGTAACCAGCCATTTTTATTCCATGACACAATTTTGCAGCCTTGTCCTGATGTGTTCTGGTTCCCTGTCATGTCTGAGGTGTTTACCAAGCAGCTAGTCGAGGCAAGTGACTGTAATCACCAAGGTGACAACCCTCAGTGATGTAGTACTTCATTTAATGCACACCTGTCAGGAGACGGAGCACTTTGGCCAGTGGAGCAATGGGAAGAATGAAGACAAACGTCTGCAGGGAGGCTATGAGAACGTTCCCACTGTGGACATACACATGAATCAGGTGTGGCCTCGTAGAGAAGCCACGCCTTCTGGTAACCACCCCCTTCTCCCCTCAGGTTGGATTCGAACGTCATTGGCTGGAGTTTCTGCGTGCATATATAGTGCCTGCTCAAATCAAGGTGTTCCCAGGATACTACTCCAAGGTAAGACAACTGCTAGTGCACCCTTACTGCTTATTACTCGACTTCTGCCCCCCCCCCCTCACTCCCTCACTCCTTCCTTCCCTCCCTCCTTCTCTCTCTCTCTCCCTCCTCTCCCTCCTTCCACTCCCCCTCCCTCCTCCCCCTCTGCAGGCCAATGCCTTAATGAACTTTATTGTCAAGTACACACCCACTGGTCAGTCGTTCCTCCGTCCCCATCATGACTCCTCCACATTCACCATCAATGTGGCCCTTAGCAGAGCAGGTGTTGACTATGAGGTAATGTAAGGGCTGGGGACTGCTACAAGTGTAGGGGCTGGGCACTAATGGGTGTAAGGGCTGGGCACTAGAGGGTATAGGGCTGGGCACTAGAGGGTACCAGGGTCATACTCACACTGGATCTTCTCCCTCCTCTTCTCCCCCATAGGGTGGAGGGTGCAGGTTTGTGCGCCAGAACTGCAGCATAGTAGACACACGTCTTGGCTGGACGTTCATGCATCCAGGAAGACTCACTCACTACCATGAAGGCCTGCCCACTGTGAAGGGTACCCGCTACATCATGGTCTCCTTTGTGGATCCTTAGCTCCACGTGCCCTGCAGGACAAATCACTGAATTTGCATGTACCAGTTTGAACCATGAACATTCTCTCATCTTTCATTACATATGTGTAGAATATGGCTTGTTTGAAGAAACATTATGCAGGAATAGCATGGCTTGGGGAACATGCGAGAATAGCATGGCTACTTATTTGAAGTTACATGTCATTATTTGGAAAGTATGAAGAAAAAAAAGATGCCATCATTATGGTCAAACATTTTTAAATAGCCACAACTGAGGATGTTGTGAGTAGAGTTACTGTGTTCAGTGAATGTGATGTGCTCAGTCATATTCATATTCAACAAATTCTGAAGAGGTCAATAGTGGATGAGTGTGCGAGGGAGGAGTCCTGACATAGCCACTACCCAAGCCACAACCCGACATAGCCACTACCTGAGCCACAATCTTGTCATACGATGTGGTTCAGATTCATCAGAGCCATTTCAGCGCAACACCAGAGGGACAAACCAACTGCGCCTCTCTCCTATCCCCCGCCCTCCATCCTGAGCTATTTATATTTGCTGCATGGAAGGGGTGGTTCTCGATCCCCAGTTGCACTGTCAGCCTGGTTGGCTAGAGGAGGCTTGTGAAGGGCAGACAGAGCCCCCAATGGTGAGGAACTCATTCCACTCACATTTTGCAAGCACTTGCGTACTCTAGACAAGGTTCTAGCTGACAGTTGAAGAAGGCGAAATGTGTATTCATGGTTCCTTCAGTGGACCATTTGGGTCATCATATTGATAGAGAAGGGTTGCACCCTACTGGTGCAAAGGTTAGAGCAATAAACGAAGCACAATCACCCAAGAATATCACAGAATTAAAATCCTTGTTGGGACTGCTTAACTATTTTTCCCAACCTTGACTCCAAGCTTTCACCCTTTGTACAAATTGTTACAAAAACAGCAGAAGTGGGTTTGGGAGACAGAACAGGAGCGGGCTTTCACTGCTGCCAAAAACATATTGCAGTTATCCTCTCTTCTAGTACACTATGATAGCAGCAAGCCAACTTCTTCTTGCCTGTGATGCATTGCCCTATGGGATAGAGGTGGTACTGTCCCATGAAATGGAGGATGGGTCAGAGAGACCTATAGGGTATGTTTCACGGACCTTGTCGCCTGCTGAAAAAGGTTATTCCCAACTGGATAAGGAAGCTTTGGCCATATACTTTGGTGTTTCCAAGTTTCATCAGTACCTGTATGGTCGTCCTTTCACAATTTTCATAAACCGCTGATGCATTTGTTAGGGGAAGATAGTGCCACTGTGCCATACCACCTATACGGCCTCATCGAGAATACAGAGATGGGCACTAGCACTTAGTACGTAGCAATACTCAATCAGATACAAGTCAGGAGTGCAACATGCCAATCTGATGCATTCAGCTGCTTGCCCAGTCCTCAATCTGTTAGTTGTGTATCGACTCCTGGGGATATCCTTTCATTGCTTGATTTACTCTCAGCCATCCTTATTACTGCTAACCAAATTAAGGGTTGGACTGACCGAGACCCAGTCTTAGCTCGAGTCAAAGATTCATTAATAGTGGGTGGCCTCTAGGCGATGGTATTAGTCCCTATCAGCAAAGGAAGAACGAGTTGAGTGTTTTGGATGGTTGTTGTTGTGGGGAGCTAGGGTTGTTGTCCCACCACAGGGCAGGCAACAGGTCTTGGTGGAATTGCACAAGTCGCATCCAGGGATTAACAAGATGAAAGCTTTGCTCAGGGATATGTGTGGTGGCCCAACATGGATAAAGAGACAGTAAGGAGATAGTAAGGAGATAGAGGACGTATAGTTAAGCAATGTGACACGTGTCAGTCATCTCGATTCCTGCCACCAGTAGCACGTCTCCCCAAGAACCCTGGTCTCAGTTACATATTGATTTTGCAGGCCATTTATGGGTCACATGTTTTTGGTGTTGATTGATGCCCACTCAAAATGGCTCGAGGTTCACATCATGAGTCGATAGCTGCAGTACCTACTAGGGAGCGTTTAAAAAAGTATATTTGCTTTCATGGGATACCACGAAGATAGTTACAGACAATGGCCATCTTTTGAGAGTGAAGAGTTCAGATTGTTTACAAGTCAGGATGGTATTATACATATCACATCTGCCCCCTACCATCCCTCAACAAATGGTATTATACATATCACATCTGCCCCCTACCCATCCCTCAACAAATGGTATTATACATATCACATCTGCCCCCTACCATCCCTCAACAAATGGTATTATACATATCACATCTGCCCCCTACCATCCCTCAACAAATGGTATTATACATATCACATCTGCCCCCTACCATCCCTCAACAAATGGTATTATACATATCACATCTGCCCCCTACCATCCCTCAACAAATGGTATTATACATATCACATCTGCCCTCTACCATCCCTCAACAAATGGGTTGGCTGAAAGAGCCATCCAGTCTTTCAAGCAGGGTCTTCTACACCAAAAAGTGGGATCCATCGAAACAAAGCTGTCTTGCTTCTTATTTAAGTATCGTTTGACTCCCCATAGTACCACAGGCATATCACCGGCTAAGCTACTGCTGGGTCGTCACCCTCGTTCTCGACTTGATATTTTGCATCCTGACCTTGCAGGTTGAGTGGAGTCTCAACCAGCAGCACACTGAGAAACATGATCATGACGCTCGTGGTATCAGTGAACGCAACTTTGTGGGAGGTGACCTAGTATATGTTGGTGATTTTCATTGCCCCAACAAGTGGATTCCAGGAAGGATTGTCAGTTTTACCAGGCCACTCTCCTATACTGTTAAGATTGAAAGTGGAGTAGTCAGAAGACATATAGACCATCTGAGGGCCCGCCATAATGCTCAAGTGGACAGTAGTGAGGATGTCTATATGGACAGCCCTAATGATGTCACATCGGGTCCGTCATGTACTACTGCGGTTTCCCCAAAGTTCTCCTAAGAATGGAGCTGTTCCTACCTCTGATTCACCTCCGTCTGGGCCATGATGTTCAAACTCCTCCTGAATTACCTCCCTCCATTCCACAACTTCCGCAGACTACAGCAATGGGAGATTCTGCCCATGGAGTTCCTAGCGCCTGGTCCCCTGGGGTGATTGCAGAGGACAAGAATCTACCCCAGCCCCAAGTACCGACCGCCACACCCCCGTTGCGTCGGTCCACCACAGTGAGGAAGCCTCCAGACATTCATGAAACAAATTTTGTGTTGTTTTTTTTTGTATTAGATGGTCTTGAACTTTAGGGAGGGGGAAATGTAATAGATTAGGTCATTGTGTATGATATACGTGTTAGCGCATGCGCAGATCAGTCGACATTACATTTTGAGCTGCTGAGAACTCGTGATGCTCGCCCCCCACGTAGCCGTATAATCGGGACCACCACACACTACATCCATCACCTTCTCTCTCCCATTGCCTGATCTTACCTCCTGCACCTCCTCAACTTCATCAGCCCAGAGAGACGCTGTGGTCGGAAGATTCCACTCCCCAAGAAACCAAGAAAAATTTATGCAAAGGCATATTCCAAATTCATGTGTAACATCATGCCTCAAATGTTCTAGAGCACCATTGAAAATGCTTGCGTGCAGGCATGTCATTCTTCTAACTTGTACAGCAGGGCCGTAGGAATGGGGGAAAAGTGGTCCGGCCAATGCATATGCCTTCACGCAACTAAGGATATGGGGGAGCACTGTAAGCTTCCCTCTCGGGGTCTGGGGCGGAGCCCCAGAAGCAAACACTTTTCTACATGTGAATTCGTCAGTGCAAAATATGTCATGTATGCACAGTGCAGTGTCATGTATGTACAGTGCAGGATTACATGACAGATTTGTGTGAACGAACAAAACGAATGCCTAATTCAGTTAAAACTTCCGATCTGTGCTCCAAGCTATTCAGATGTATATAGCAATTGACAGAGCATCAGTTCTGTCTTTGTGAGCATGTAGAACTATAGAGAACTAGCAGGTTGTTGATTCGGATTTGCGACATACTTGAACGAAGGTATGTCTTCACTCTGTTCCGTTCACTGACAGCGTTGGTAGCGGGGCTAACCAATATCAGCTCAAGTTCATTAAGGCGCATATCTCTGATATAGAGGTGCGCTGAGCTGGAGAAAGTGAAATAACATAATTGCCGGAATGGTTGCTACGGCCCTGTACAGGTTGAAGAGTTTGTAAAAACCATTCCCCTACGAGGCTCGCACGCTCAAGTGCCAAGGGGCGTGGCACTTTATAACTTGCATGTGTGCTTTACAAACTCTTCAACCTGTACAAGTTACAAGAATGGTACGCCTGCAATTAAATGGCACAAGCAAATGGTGCTCTAGAAAAACTGGAACACTTGCGGCAAGATGTTACACATGAATTTAGAACAAGACTTTTCTTAGGGACTCTTTCCATGGAAAATCTGCCGCCTCCTGTCACAACATGTCAGTTACATATGGGTAGCCAATGTCACCTTCTTACGTACGGACCCAGCCAATTGTTTATCGCCAAATGTAGTAACACCATGCAGCCAACACTTTCTCAATTTGCGCGTTTTGATTATACCAGCTTTTCTGATCTTCCTTTTCCTTGGTAGAGTTCTTCCTTGCGAGCTCCAAAATCTTCTCTAACCCTCTCCTGCACGCTCCAAAATCTTCTCTAACCCTCTCCTGCACGCTAACCATCTCCTGTACGATGAAGACATATGAAACCACACTCTTCTGTACGATGTAGGCTAGCTGTATCTCCGAGTGACAATTACGAGCGACAGGTAACACGGTACCCAAAATACACCTTGACCTCCCATAGAATAGGACGTTACACTTTTATATTACAGTAACGTAATCATCTGGTTGAGATGAAACCACTATGTAATAACAATGAGGTCGCGGTTTCCGTATTTGTGCTGGCGCGTTGTGATTCTATTGGTTGGATAAGAATCTTGGCGCGCACATTTTGGCGCGCAAGTTGTGGGCGGGCTGCTGCTATATTGGCGCGCAACTAGCAGGAAAACTGCAATCCCATAAAGCTTTGTCAAAGATGATAGGAGTGGAGCATTTCGTTAAATACCAGGAGAAGAGCCAACAGAGCTACGGGGGGAAAAAGTTCAGGGTTAGTTTTCAATGAAGGAGAACACAGTGCGCACGTGGATGAACGGTCGCTCTTCGCTACACAGATTGCCGTTGAAGGCAATATCGCCAGCGGGAAGTCAACCCTATTAAAGAAACTTAGCCAGATCAACGGCGTGGAGGTATGTGCGAGTTTATCCGACTGTCCAATGCCCCTTACCTGGTATGCACGCATCCATCGTAGGTGCTGATTGAACCCGTTGACAAGTGGAGAAACCTGAATGGCGGAAACGTTATTGTAAGTTGGTTAAGCTTTTAACATGCGTACGCACGAACGAATGCTCCCCTTTGCCTCCCTCGACACGGAACAGGGGCGCATGTACGAAGACGCGCCGCGTTGGGGCTTCCTATTTCAATCCTACGTGCTAGTGACCATGATGGAACTGCACAACAAACCATTGGTGAGCTAAGAGTGCCAAGATGGTCAGGCCATCACGTGCACGTATGGAACCTCCACAGACGTCTCCCATATGCCTCCTGGAGAGGAGCGTGTTCAGCGCAAGATACTGCTTTGTGGAAAATTTACACAAAAAGTAAGCACCAGCTCCCTCCCGTTTCCTCATTAGCTAACACTACTTGGGTGATAATAGCAATTAAGGATTGACTAACATTTATCCATTGTGCATAACTAACATACTTCATCAGATCAAAAGTACTGTTATAAATCAAATGAGTTCATTGTGAGGTAAATGTACCCAGCATGTTGATATGATTGTATTTGCTACACGCATGCAGGAAATCACCAATTGATATATCACCCATCAATCCTATAAATGCCGACTGGTTCTAATTAAGCACACTTTCCTCACAGCAAGGTTATAGACGACATGGAATATGGCTGCTACTGTCACTGGTTTGATTACATCATGAAGCAAAATCCTCCCCACGTGGACCTCATTGGTAGGAAAGGGTGGGTGTGGTACAGTGGGTGGGGCCCTGTGATTATTTCGGTAGCCATTTTGAAGGGACAACATGTGAGACCATGTAGTCTTGTTTAGTTCATATGGCCTTCAGAATGGCGTCAATATGTCTTCAAACCCTTACATGGTTGGTTCTTGTATCACCTGACCCCTCGCTGTTTTGAGACTGCAGTGAAGTTGCCTTTATAAAGGAACATCTCCCTCCCCCCTCCCCAGTGTACCTACGCACCTCTCCAGATGTGTGCTTTGAGCGTCTTCAGCAAAGGGGACGGAAAGAGGAACAACCAGTCACACGTGTAAGGCTTTTGGTCATGTGACTGGTCACATGTGCAATGCTTGGGTCATGTGATGCTGGGGGTGGGGTCTCTCTTGCTGTGGTGGGCATCATGTGATTGCAGTCTCTTCCCCAGGCTTATCTTCAGTCATTGCATGATCGTTATGAAGAATGGCTTAGCAATGAAAAACACCACAGTTGGCATGGCAACGTACCTGTTTTGGTAAGTTTATTTAAATTGAACTACTTATTAAGTTGCACACAAGAGTCTGTGCCAGCTAAGCATTGTGAGGATCATGTGACCACCATAGAGGTTATTTATCATGTGACCACACAACAACAAAAGAATTTGACAGCCAGTAGTGTGTATGTGAACAAAAAGGTGGCATAAAATAGGATAAGGTGTCGTGCAATCTTTGCAGCACACATACATGGATACCCTAGCTTACTGACATTATGTAGACACACATGTATAAACTAGAGCTGTGTACCTCAACAATATCATTATCAATATATCATTGCTAATACACAATGCAGAACTTTGTAGTGCTACTAAACTATTGTGCTTGCTTTGGTCCTTTGTGACCCTGTCACCACTCACATTCTGATATTGGGCAGTGTAATGGGTGCTTGTTGGGTTACAGTGACCTCCATTTAATGCCCTCCTCAGGTGATAGACGGCAACGAGGATGCTTCCATCAACAGTGGCATACACACTGAGCACTGCAGTAACATCCTCTCCAAACTGGACATTAGCCATCACCAGCTCTCTCTACCACACTGACCACGAGTGGGCGGGGCAGTGTAGTTTTGTCTCTAGTGTGTGTGCAGTTCTTTATTTTGTTCATGTGTTTCAGACATTTGTGCAGTATTGTTTTGTGTCTATCAGATTATTTTTTAAAACTTTGTGCATACTGTGTTCTGTAATGTAATTTGTTCCATAGTTTCATTCAGGTGTCTCCTCCCCAGTCCATCCAATCCATGGCCACCTATAGAAGGAGTGTGATGTGTAAAGATCACCCCGTGGGGGGGGGGGGGGGGGGGGGGGGAGGTTGAACCTTATTCATAAACACAATAACCAGCTACTAATGTATAACAACTGAACTTTGCCTGTGATGCAGGTCTTTTTACACCTCCACACTACAAAATTCCACTCTACACACCCACTCCACTCTACATACACCCACTCCATTCTACACACACCCACGCCACTCTACACACCCACTCCACTCTACACACACCCACTCCACTCTACACACCCACTCCACTCTACACACACCCACTCCACTATACACACACCCACTCCACTATACACACACACACACACACACACTCCACTCTGCACACCCACTCAACTCTGCACACCCACTCCACTCTACACACCCACTCCACTCTACACACACACACACACTCCACTTTGCACACACATTTCCTAGCTGTGTCTAAATTGCAGATGTGATGCAGAATATATGTGCATGTGTCAATTTAGTCCAGCTGTCTTCTGGTTACAGCACAATATGGAAGTATCAGTGCAATACTCCATGAAGCTGGCCCCAGGGCCCTACTAATAGCAGCTCCATCACCACACTCCTTGATGAAGCTGGCCCCAGGGCCCTACTAATAGCAGCTCCATCACCACACTCCTTGATGAAGCTGGCCCCAGGGCCCTACTAGTAACAGCTCCATCACCACCCTCCTTGATGAAGCTGGCCCCAGGGCCCTACTAGTAGTAGCTCCATCACCACCCTCCTTGATGAAGCTGGCCCCAGGGCCCTACTAGTAGTAGCTCCATCACCACCCTCCTTGATGAAGCTGGCCCCAGGGCCCTACTAGTAGCAGCCCCATCACCACCCTCCTTGATGAAGCTGGCCCCAGGGCCCTACTAGTAGCAGCCCCATCACCACCCTCCTTGATGAAGCTGGCCCCAGGGCCCTACTAGTAGCAGCCCCATCACCACACTCCTTGATGAAGCTGACCCCAGGGCCCTACTAGTATAGCAGCCCCATCACCACCCTCCTTGATGAGCTGGCCCCAGGGCCCTACTAGTAGCAGCTCCATGCATCACTACCCTCCTTGATGAAGCTGGCCCCAGGGCCCTACTAGTAGTAGCCCCATCACCACACTCCTTGATGAAGCTGGCCCCAGGGCCCTACTAGTAGCAGCCCCATCACCACACTCCTTGATGAAGCTGGCCCCAGAGCCCTACTAGTAGCAGCCCCATCACCACACTCCTTGATGAAGCTGGCCCCAGGGCCCTACTAGTAGCAGCCCCATCACCACACTCCTTGATGAAGCTGGCCCCAGAGCCCTACTAGTAGCAGCCCCATCACCACCCTCCTTGATGAAGCTGGCCCCAGGGCCCTACTAGTAGCAGCTCCATGCATCACCACCCTCCTTGATGAAGCTGGCCCCAGGGCCCTACTAGTAGCAGCTCCATGCATCACCACACTCCTTGATGAAGCTGGCCCCAGAGCCCTACTAGTAGCAGCCCCATCACCACCCTCCTTGATGAAGCTGGCCCCAGGGCCCTACTAGTAGCAGCTCCATGCATCACCACACTCCTTGATGAAGCTGGCCCCAGGGCCCTACTAGTAGCAGCTCCATCACCACCCTCCTTGATGAAGCTGGCCCCAGGGCCCTACTAGTAGCAGCCCCATCACCACCCTCCTTGATGAAGCTGGCCCCAGGGCCCTACTAGTAGCAGCCCCATCACCACCCTCCTTGATGAAGCTGGCCCCAGGGCCCTACTAGTAGCAGCTCCATCACCACCCTCCTTGATGAAGCTGGCCCCAGGGCCCTACTAGTAGCAGCCCCATCACCACCCTCCTTGATGAAGCTGGCCCCAGGGCCCTACTAGTAGCAGCTCCATCACCACCCTCCTTGATGAAGCTGGCCCCAGGGCCCTACTAGTAGCAGCCCCATCACCACCCTTCTTGATGAAGCTGGCCCCAGGGCTCTACTAGTAGCAGCCCCATCACCACCCTCCTTGATGAAGCTGGCCCCAGGGCCCTACTAGTAGCAGCCCCATCACCACACTCCTTGATGAAGCTGGCCCCAGGGCCCTACTAGTAGCAGCTCCATCACCACCCTCCATGCAGCTGGCCCCAGGGCCCTACTAGTAGCAGCCCCATCACCACCCTCCTTGATGAAGCTGGCCCCAGGGCCCTACTAGTAGCAGCCCCATCACCACCCTCCTTGATGAAGCTGGCCCCAGGGCCCTACTAGTAGCAGCCCCATCACCACCCTCCTTGATGAAGCTGGCCCCAGGGCCCTACTAGTAGCAGCCCCATCACCACCCTCCTTGATGAAGCTGGCCCCAGGGCCCTACTAGTAGCAGCCCCATCACCACACTCCTTGATGAAGCTGGCCCCAGGGCCCTACTAGTAGCAGCTCCATCACCACCCTCCATGCAGCTGGCCCCGGGGCCCTACTAGTAGCAGCCCCATCACCACCCTCCTTGATGAAGCTGGCCCCAGGGCCCTACTAGTAGCAGCCCCATCACCACCCTCCTTGATGAAGCTGGCCCCAGGGCCCTACTAGTAGCAGCTCCATCACCACACTCCTTGATGAAGCTGGCCCCAGGGCCCTACTAGTAGCAGCCCCATCACCACCCTCCTTGATGAAGCTGGCCCCAGGGCCCTACTAGTAGCAGCCCCATCACCACACTCCTTGATGAAGCTGGCCCCAGGGCCCTACTAGTACACGTAGCAGCCCCATCACCACACTCCTTGATGAAGCTGGCCCCAGGGCCCTACTAGTAGCAGCCCCATCACCACCTTCCTTGATGAAGCTGGCCCCAGGGCCCTACTAGTAGCAGCCCCATCACCACACTCCTTGATGAAGCTGGCCCCAGGGCCCTACTAGTAGCAGCCCCCATCACCACCCTCCTTGATGAAGCTGGCCCCAGGGCCCTACTAGTAGCAGCCCCCATCACCACCCTCCTTGATGAAGCTGGCCCCAGGGCCCTACTAGTAGCAGCCCCATCACCACCCTCCTTGATGAAGCTGGCCCCAGGGCCCTACTAGTAGCAGCCCCATCACCACCCTCCTTGATGAAGCTGGCCCCAGGGCCCTACTAGTAGCAGCCCCATCACCACCCTCCTTGATGAAGCTGGCCCCAGGGCCCTACTAGTAGCAGCCCCATCACCACACTCCTTGATGAAGCTGGCCCCAGAGCCCTACTAGTAGCAGCCCCATCACCACCCTCCTTGATGAAGCTGGCCCCAGGGCCCTACTAGTAGCAGCCCCATCACCACCCTCCTTGATGAAGCTGGCCCCAGGGCCCTACTAGTAGCAGCTCCATCACCATCCTCCTTGATGAAGCTGACCCAAGGGCCCTACTAGTAGCAGCCCCATCACCACCCTCCTTGATGAAGCTGGCCCCAGGGCCCTACTAGTAGCAGCTCCATCACCACCCTCCTTGATGAAGCTGGCCCCAGGGCCCTACTAGTAGCAGCCCCATGCATCACCACACTCCTAGATGAAGCTGGCCCCAGGGCCCTACTAGTAGCAGCTCCATGCATCACCACACTCCTTGATGAAGCTGGCCCCAGGGCCCTACTAGTAGCAGCCCCATCACCACCCTCCTTGATGAAGCTGGCCCCAGGGCCCTACTAGTAGCAGCCCCATCACCACACTCCTTGATGAAGCTGCCCCCAGAGCCCTACTAGTAGCAGCCCCATCACCACCCTCCTTGATGAAGCTGGCCCCAGGGCCCTACTAGTAGCAGCCCCATCACCACCCTCCTTGATGAAGCTGGCCCCAGGGCCCTACTAGTAGCAGCCCCATCACCACACTCCTTGATGAAGCTGGCCCCAGGGCCCTACTAGTAGCAGCCCCATCACCACACTCCTTGATGAAGCTGGCCCCAGGGCCCTACTAGTAGCAGCCCCATCACCACCCTCCTTGATGAAGCTGGCCCCAGAGCCCTACTAGTAGCAGCCCCATCACCACCCTCCTTGATGAAGCTGGCCCCAGGGCCCTACTAGTAGCAGCCCCATCACCACACTCCTTGATGAAGCTGGCCCCAGGGCCCTACTAGTAGCAGCTCCATCACCACCCTCCTTGATGAAGCTGGCCCCAGGGCCCTACTAGTAGCAGCCCCATCACCACCCTCCTTGATGAAGCTGGCCCCAGGGCCCTACTAGTAGCAGCCCCATCACCACCCTCCTTGATGAAGCTGGCCCCAGGGCCCTACTAGTAGCAGCCCCATCACCACCCTCCTTGACAAACGTTCTGCTTTAGATTGTTGTATTGTCATCCAGCCGCTGCTTAGAGTAATTCTGCCATTACAAGTGGATAAAAAATGTTTAACAGTGCTCAATTCATGCATTGCAAGGAAAGTTTCATGGTTTTGTGCATCAAATGTATCATGGACCCTATAATGGTCTTGATGCACAGATGAGAGATGATCGATGCACAGATGAGAGATGATCGATGCACAGAATGTTACGCGTTGCTGTCCGATCCTCACTTCACGTGTCTTTGTGTTGATTCGCACAACGTGTAAATGGGCAGTGTCCCGTTAGATAATCGTTCTATTTAAGGTTATAGGTAAAGGATGCAATGATGCGCAGTAACTCCCTCTGCCACGGCGGTCTGCTCTCATTGAACGCGTGGAAATTAGGCCCTACGCCCCAAAATATTGAAGTTGTTGCGTCGCCCCATAGCAACGAACCTAGCAACCGATGTCCTTTAGAACCAGCTGTGCACGAGGTACATGAAACGTAATCAACACCTAAAAGCCATACTAGCAGTGACAAACACCTCTGACCTTTATTGTAGGCATAAATCACGTGGCCTGTCGTTGCGAACTGTCGGCTCTGGTTCTTCGACAGCTATTGACTTACGCACGGTAAACACCGACCGCGTGTGTTCAAAAAACGATAACGACGCTCGGTGACTGAGATGGAACATACCAAAACTACCACGGTAAAGTTAGTTGAATGTACTGTCGTTTTTGGTATAGTTTAACGGTAACGAATTTTCTGAAATAGTTTTCAAGCCTTTGGAAATCCACCATTTTTGTGTCTTTTTGGGGGTGGGCGCAATGAAGTTTGGTTTTACATTTGACTTCATGTTAATGTGTATATAGATTGACCTTGAACTGCATGAATTACATAGCTATAGTATTCTTTACCCTCTTGGCTGGAGGGGGGATGGCAGCTACCAATTGTGGCTCAATACTTAGCAAGTGTTCTCTCACTGTGCACATCAGGTTCTGTACGTGGTCTTTGATCGGAGCAAATGCCAAGCCAAGTCGATTAAATTTGGCATGGATTGACTCGGCCCCCTGTTCACCTAGGAGGCCAAAGCCAACATGGTTAGTATTTGCCCACTGCACAGTATGGTCCTCCAATAGGTGCATTTTAATTGGGACTGTTGCCTCAGGATATGTGTCCCGGAAAAAGGCCATGAACTCTTGAATAGCCTAATTAGTTGAAATGAAGCATATAGTGAACCCTACATGTACACTCAATGTTGCTTCCCTACCTGGTCTAGTGCATGTGCTTGTGCTGCATCAATGAAGTTCTGATCACATATGTTATGACATGTTCCATATAAGGAGAATGCGGTGATGAACTTTGACACTTGACCGGCTACCTCTCCAGATCGGTGGGGCAGTTTCTCTAGTGCCATCTTTGATATAGATGTGCACAGAGTCTGGATGTTAGGTACCTGTAAATGTTTAAGTTGTATGAATTATTCACATACACATGCATAGCACATGTACACTTTACCTTCAATGCCTTGTGTACATGGTTGCCAATAAATGCTCCCCCAAAATACTGCTGTCGTTGTACACCAAATGATTGCAATGCGTTGTCAAGTGTCTTGACAAAGGGCCCTTCTTTTCAGAGTACCCTCTTCTTACAGTTGCTGTGCATTTCGCCACTTCTGCATCCTATATTGAACTAACTTGAATACAATTGTGCATGTTGTATAATGACGTACAAGTGCCTTCACTGATTTTTTTTTTTGCAGCAGATTGCTTCAGAAGATCCACAGCAAGAGGGTTTTTCTCTCCATGAACTAAGGCCACATATGTTGCTACCTGCTGCAACACTTGCTGTGAATGCTGAGCAGTTTTAAGGTCTCCTTGGAGCAAGGGAAGCCTTTGCAGTGCCTGGCTGTACTTCGAAAAATTGGAAGAGTCAAAATCAGTTGTATGAGATGCCAGTTCCAAATCCAGTTGACAACATAGAGCTTCCAGCAAATGGAACATCTTAGTGAAGATCCCCAACATTATGTGGAGACCCGGTGGGCAGACCTGCATGGTGTTAAACTCAAATAATTGTTATATTGGATTTATTTACCTGTGAAACGGGGATGTCAAAAATAGGTACTGAGATGCAGTTAAAGAACTTCTGTGCATCTTTTCTAATACTGCCTGATGAGATGTAGCATTGGTGGTCAGTACACATATCCTCAAGTGATCTTTCTGTGGCATGCCCTCGAACAGATAGAGGTGTAGCCATCTGGTCACTTGGAATTTTGCAATACAAGCAAGGGTAGCATCCTGTTGCATGGTCATCATTTCACATTATGCTTGCATTTAGTATACCACTTGTACATACCGCTGGCTCCTGACAAGCCATACATCTTTGACAAGAACTCATAGTCTCCACATATAAACACCTTCACTGTGTATTGTCTGTAATTTATAGCACTTTTATATTTAAATGATTTAGGTATAGAGCTCTTACCTCCACTTCATCCCATGTAGATGTTCTACCTGGTCCTTAAAGCGATCAAGTGCCACATGGAGATTGGTGACACTGTCTCCAGCGGCAAAACAGCTGAATACACAGGTGTTATGGACTGAATTGGGTGTGGCAACATTGACAATCTGAAAGGTCATTTTGAATGTTCCACCTCCCTTGTCTCCTCCAATCTTCAACCAGATCTCATTGGCTGGTATAAACCCTTTATGCCAGGTAAGTCTGCCAGTTCTGCAACCATGTAGTAACAACCTTTGTATTTAACTGTCTTACCATTTCACTGTCTTACCTTTCATTCCCATCTAAGAGCTGCACA
>JABACO010000008.1:818898-835452 GCA_013339895.1 Ephydatia muelleri | reverse complement strand
TCAACGCTATCTGTTGGGCTCTTTGATCAGCTGATCTGCAAACTTAATGACATCATCGTCGTATGTAGCTGAAAACAAACACATCTGGCAGGATGGTGCAAGAGTCCTGTAGGGGAGCGACCCAGGGGGAGGGGAGCGACCCCAGGGGGAGGGGAGTGACCCCAGGGGAAGGGGAGTGACCCCAGGGGGAGGGGAGTGACCCCAGGGGGAGGGGAGTGACCCCAGGGGGAGGGGAGTGACCCCAGGGGGAGGGGAGTGACCCCAGGGGAGGGGAGTGACCCCAGCGGGAGGGGAGTGACCCCCAGAGGGAGGGAAGAGGAAGGGGAGTGACCCCATGGGAAGGAAGTGGGGGGGAGAAGCAGTTATGCCTGTATAACTAATGTAGCGTACAGAAGGCTCACAACACTTACTTCTGTATCCTGACGGTCTGGTCTTGCTGACCTTGTTGTGCAATCATGACATCAGCCTCATCAAGTACAAACAGTTTATCTTCTTTGGGTCGAACGCCCTTTTCTTCAATATCCAATCCAGCACGGTCCCCGCTGTGCCAATGATGATGTGATCGGAGCTCCTCCCAGCCACTGAAGTATGGAAGCCATGACACCATCTTTGGCTAGACACATGTCACTGGGCAACATGCCTGAGACACACTTTGTATTAGGTGACATAATAATCGTAATCCGTAATCCCAATGGTCATGTTCAGTAATCCCAATGGGTACTTTCAGTAATCCCTATGGATATGTTTAGTAATCCCTATGGATATGTTCAGTAATCCCTATGGTCATGGTAGGCTTCATCTCTACCTGCCTCATATTGAATTACACGCACCACACAGCCATGACACCTCACAGCACTGGTAGTGACACCTCATAGCACTGAGTAGTGACACCTCACAGCATAGGGGGCGTGGTGAGGAAGACATGTCCTACCCTCAACCACTAGGTTCATTCTGCCTCACAAACCACACCAAACCACACCTAAACCACACCCAAATCACACCCTAATCACACCTAAACCACACCCAAACCACACCTAAACCACACCCAAATCACACCTAAACCACACCTAAACCACACCCGTAACAATTTTGTGGTTCACATGCAGATGATGTAAAGGTCTGTTCTCATAATTAGAGCAAGTAAGCTGTTATGAGGCTAATCAGTTAGCATGGTGTGTACAGTGGTGGGCGTAGCTACACAGGGGTGTAGGAGATGGAATCACATTGCACAGCAACCCACCCTTATTAAACCACACGCCCTCACCATCCACCTTATTAAACCACACCCCCTCACCAACCACCCTTATTCAACCACACCCTACCATCCACCCTTATTCAACCACATCACCATCCCTTATTAAACCACACCCCTCACCATCCACCCTTATTAAACCACACCCTCACCATCCACCCTTATTAAACCACACCCCCTCACCATCCACCCTTATTAAACCACACCCCTCCCCATCCACCCTTATTAAACCAACCCCTCACCATCCACCCTTATTAAACCACACCCCTCACCATCCACCCTTATTAAACCACACCCTCACCATCCACCCTTATTAAACCACACCCCTCACCATCCACCTTATTAAACCACACCCCCTCACCATCCACCCTTATTAAACCACACCCCTCACCATCCACCCTTATTAAACCACACCCCTCACCATCCACCCTTATTAAACCACACCCAAGCACCACAGCACTTTCTCTACCTTTGTGTTCCTTGAGAGCATAGGCCATCTTTATCTCCGGAGAGAAGTGCGCCATCTTTTCCAAGACACTGCCGGTCTGCTTTGCAAGGTCAAGGTTGGAGACAGGCACAGCACTTGGGGGTGGGGCTCAGAGGGGTTAACACGACTGAGCATGGCCAAAACAAAGGCAGCTGTCTTTCCCGTACCACTTTGGGATTGGGCAATCATATTTTCAGGACTGAAAAGACGGAATCGATATTTCAATTAGTGACATTAGTCTGCATGGGCATATGCATGTGTATGTGTTGTATTGTGTACATATGTGTGTTGTGAGTGTATATATGCATGTGTATACATGTGTGTGTGTGTTTGTGTGTGTGTGTGCATGCACATGTGTACATGTGAGTGTGTGCTTACGGATCAGCTAGAAGGAGGGCAGTGCAGTTTCTTGTATCTTGGATGGCTTGTTAAAACCCATATTGTACAGTCCCTTGAGTAGATTTGGCTTCAAGTGAAGCTCTTCAAAAGACTTGGCAGAGTACAGGGGTGAGGTGGGGTCCTTCCTCTGCACTTCAATGTCGTGGGCGCTTGTCACAAGTCCCTTTGAATGGAGCAGCTTATTGATGAGGGAGATATCGGCAAGGACGGGCGCCTCCTTGTCTTCCGGTTCTGGCGGTTGAGCGGGTGCTGCTGGAATCCGCACGAAGACAACGCGTTGAAGAGGAGTCGCAAACACGCGCAAATATATACATATATACATCCATGTAAATACACACCATACACACACATATACACACGCACGCACAAATACACATACCCGGAGGTTGAGAAGCGCTATTACTCGTCCGCGTGACGGTCAAGTTCTTCACCTGGGGAGCATTAATTGGAACAAAGGTTCACCATGATCTGTTGTAGAAAGCCTTCACCTTATCAGTGAGCTGTCGTTCCTGCTCCTTTGCAGCTTCATTCCAGTCATCCTCCATGTTCACATAAAGATACAATAACGTCAACCTGCCACTAATAAAAGTGGGCCTGGGTACGACCACTAATGTGGCACGATGACTGGGGGCGGGGCATCTTGCTTGGACGTCTTCTTGCCAAGAGTAGATGCACTACTTAGAAGAGCGCTGATTAGCTTGTTCCCGTACGATCTCGTTATCTACTTTGCGAACAATTTCTATATGACTCTACAGCAAAATGCGTCGAGTCATATCTGTACTGTAACGTTTGATTCCCAGTTGATTTGTAACTTACATTACAAAATGTCGGAGATTCTGTCGGAGATTCTGTCGGAGATTCTGTCGGAGATTCTGTCGGGTATAGTTATACAAATCAATTGAATGGTTCGACGCATGATTATTAGACTCCGCTACGGGAGGCGGAGCTTTGACAGCCTGCGCGTCATCGCACACTTTTCTGGCTGCGCTGTGAGCTGCTTCTCCGCGGTTTCACCCACAACTGTTCTCACCATCCATGACCTTGCCTGCTCAGAGAGCATTCTATGGACTCACAGACGCTCTCATTCGCACTTTCATTCATCATAGTGTTGTTTATGATTCATTCATTATAGTGTGGATGTAATTGATATGCAAATAGTTTATTCCATTGAGAAAAAAAGTGGACAAACATTCTATGAAATAATGTGCTACGAAACCTTATCTGTCGATTGTTAAAACATTTCTTCGTCAATGACAGGAAACTTCACCGCACACTGCATGCATGTCCGTAATCCGCCCCTTTCACAACCTGCAACCTTAATTCACATCTTGGCCGTCAGGTTGTGAGGTATATACGTAGTTTAAGTTGACGTACGGATAATTTTCCAAGTGTCCTAATTACGGCAGAAAGTATCATTCTCTCTGGCATTCCCGGCGTTGGAGCGACATGGACAAAGCAAAAGACGAAGCGTTCAAAACACTCCACGCGTTGCTTATAAAGAAGCTGAGCGCGCAGGACATAAAGCACGGCCTTTTCAGCAAAGGACAACTGACGTCGGCCGAAATGGATCGGATAGGTAAGAAAACTAGGGCGTGGCGGCTACTGGGAAGATGGTATTGTCTCCCCCTACTGTAGAAGCAGCAACGACTAAGCTTAAAGCCAACGAAGAGTTGTTGACGGCATTACGGCGCCGTGGACCGAACGTCCCGATGTACTACTGGAGTGCTTGATGGAGGAGGATGGCGGGGAGCCGCACAAAGAGCTCATCGAGGCCATCAGGAAAGGTGAGTTGAACTAATTAACTCGAAACAAAATCACTACTTTGTCTTTATAGTGTGGCCCGTGCGACCAGACGCGACCAAAGCTTTGCAGCAGGCGGTGCTCCCCGCCCATGCAGGTTAAGACCTTGCATACGCAACTGAGTAGCATTCATCATCTGTTCTCTTGGGATAGCCGTCCGTTTGTCCCAAGAAGGAGTGGATGCAGGCACCACAGCCGTTAAAACTACCTACAGGATGGAGAGCAAACCAAGGGGATTGGCCGTGATCATCAACAACCGCAACTTCGTCAACATGAATGCACGGACGGGCACGGACGTAGACGCGAAGAGGCTAAGCGACCTATTCGTTTACCTCGGTTTCGAAATCCATTACTTTGAGAACTTGACGACGCAGCAGATGCGCGTCCAACTGGACAAAACAGCCAAAGCAGACCACTCCAAATACGATTGCCTTATCATCGCAGTGCTCTCCCACGGGGACGAAGGAGTGCTGTACGGGACAGACAGCATAGCAGGATCCAAGTCCTCTCTCAAGGTGGAAGAATTGGGAACCTATTTTGACAGCAACGGCTGCCCGAGCCTCAAAGGGAAACCGAAAGTGTTCATCCTGCAAGCTTGCAGAGGATCTAATTATGATAAAGGTGTGAAAGCACCGGCCGATTTCGTCGACGGTGGTGATATAAAGGGTGACGTCATATCAGATGAGGAGATAGCGGAGCAGCTGAAAAAGCAACAAGCGTTCAAAGACCACCTCACAGAGTCGCTGGGCATGCAAGGAGACATGGTAGATGCGCCTGACTCACTACCAACGAAAGCGGACTTCCTGTACGCGTACTCTACCATTCCGGGATATTACTCATGGAGAAACGGAATGTACGGGTCGTGGTTTGTGAAGGCGTTTTGCGACGTAATGAATGAGCAAGCCAAAGAGGAGCATTTGATGGACATGTTGATCGAGGTGAACAGGCGTGTGGCTGTGGACTTTAAATCGTCAGACGGCAGCTACAAGCAGATACCAGGGCCGGTGTGCCTGCTCACGAGAAAGCTTTACTTTCGACCAGGGCTTTGATAATTTTTTCTCTATGCTATGCGTATACTATGCGTATACTGTTAGTACACATGCACTTATCATTCCTTAATTGACAGATCGGTAAAGTATTCGTATACATCATGCATGCACATCATATCACCCCTACGTGCCACTAAGAGGGATGGCTCTAACCATCAGTCGGGTCCCCAGACTACACATAACCACCGATGATTTCGAAATCGAGAACAACATTGCATGGTTATGCCCTATCTGCTTTTTTATGTCCCCCCCCCCCCCCCCCCCCCCAACCCCCACCCCGTGCAAGGCACGATTTCGAAATCCACATGGTCACAGCAAACCGAACTGAACGCGTTCTGAGTACTGAATCAATTCATTCTTGATCTGCCGCAAGTGATTAATCCATTCGTGCAAATCAATCAACGTGCGTGGGCTGTTTGGTTCGCACGCATGATACATGCACTACATGCACATGCATGAGTCGTTGCATACATGTATACTCTACATGGCATGACCCTACCCTCGTGACGCTATACTGTTATATACCGCATGGTATATATGGAGAGAACGAAATGATGTCAGTTGGATGCAAGGATCAGTGCATCGTGTCTCATGAGGTCTATATGATAGCTACTGCCTAAACATGAATTCTTGCATAGACAGTTAATTGCATCAGTTTTTCAGCAGCGAGTACGGTCCACGGTGATCTGTGTCTACCAAGTCGTCATCGTCATCAACAGCTGTTTTGATCGTATAATTATGAATCGCGGTCTTTCGCCTCACACAAATGCCTGTACACATCCTCTTTGCGACACTACTGCAGCCTACGCACTGGAAGTTTGTCGTGTACAGAAGACACAACGCCGGCGCCAGGGGAGTGAAGAGGCCATAGAGGTACCAGACAGGCAACAATGGGTCGTCCGATGACGTCACATACAAAGTTTGCAACACGGCTATGGCGAAGCTAGGAATATTGAGGACGACGAATATAATTGGAAATAGAAGCAATATGACAATCTCCTTCTTGTCCCCTCTCTGCGTCTCTGTCTGATTGGCATGATCTGCAGGCGTCCACTTTCGTCGACGGGAGATCAACACAGCACTGCCTGCGAAGTACACGATGGTTGACGCCACGATAAGTACAGCTTGTGGCACAGTCCAGAGCACGTATTGCAACCATATGCCGAATGCAGACGCCGTGCAGTCTGCCTCGTTAATGTCCCTGATCCAACACAGCAGTGCCGACTACCGTACGTGGCGGAGATGAAGGGAATCCAATTGAAAGTGAGGGGAAAGGCATATATGAGTAGCGGCAGGAGACGCTCGAACCTCACGTGCTCCTTTTGAAACACGACCTTGCTCATGGTGCAGGAGACGAAACACAGTATGGACAGGAATTGCGTCCAAAGGGCGTACTGCAAGTAGAACCCAGACCACTCGCAGTAGTTGCGCGTAGCGGCGTTTCTAAACACGTAGTCTACTCTATTCGTGGCATCTGATAGACCCTTTATGAGCGAGGATATGCAGAAGTACAGAGCGATCCGCTGGAAGGACAGAAGGTACCGCTTGAACGCCACGATGAGGAGAACGGAGTAGAATGCGCAAAAAGCGGACAAAAGTCCGGAGATAGCACGCAATATTGCAACATTGGTGAATCCCCTGGAGTCGAAAGGCATGGAACAGTTGCCACTGCTGTTGGTGGCGGTATCCATGTTTACAGATTCAGCTTTGCAGCAGCACTTGATGCCGCATATGAATAACATCCAGCTGTTGTAAGGGGCAGGGCTGGTCGCGCGATATAGGACTCGCTAATTAATACCTTATATGGGATAGTGTTTCAGCCGAAAAAGGGGCCAAACGTGCAACTTATTTAGTATTCTAGAAGTGCTGAAAATGTCCTCTACACATTACTTCTTACGCACTGAGAATCGAAGTATCTGTCATGGAGTTAAGGCTCTGATTTTTAATTAGCCATACAGGCGTTACATTTCTATTGCGCGTACTGGTATAATGTATGCCATTCTCGCGGTACGTTCCCAAATATCAGATTTTGACTCTTTCACGGGCAAAGCCAATTATTACGGTACACATGTTTTTGCAGAAAAAAAGTGTTGTGCTTTGCAGGAAACGTAGTTAACAAACAACTGACACAATACATGCCAGGAAACGGAAACAACTGATCAATATGTTGTTGTCTGCAAAGTGTTAACTGCTTAGATAAACAGAAGTGGCTTTAGCATAGCGCCTGCGGCGCAATATTGCTCGGTGCCCATGAAAGAGTTAAACCTATATGTACATTTTAATTCTACATTTTAACAAGGATACTTCATCGTGATACTGCGGACTACAGGTAAATTATTAATAAATGGCCTAGATAGGGGGCGTGGTCTTACAAGACAGATGTTCAGGGACACATGGTGTGGCAGAGGATGAACAAGTGATCTAAACTTCAGCTGCATGCATATGGACAACAGAGACGATTTTGTTCTTGGGATTTGGCTCAGACCCAAATTTGCCACAAAAAACAATAGCACTACACAAATCAAATCACATTACACACACACCTCTACTGATTCTTTCAACAAATGCTAGTAGTTCCATCTTGGGGTACAGGTTAATTAAACATTCCTGGGGAAGAGGGGGATCTATGTGTTTAGTGTCCTTGCTGCATCTTGGCGAGCAGCTCATCAGCTATGGCCTTTTGATTCATCTTCTGCTTGAGGTCACTCACTGACCTGAAAGGGAGAGGGCATTAAAAGGGATGGGAGGAGGAGAGAGGGCAATTAAAAGGGATGGGAGGGCATTAAAAGGGATGGGAGGAGGAGAGATGAAGTATTGACAGAAGAGAACACTTAGCTATGGGGATTAACCCCCACCCCGCCCCCTTTTCAGAAAATAGTACATGGCAGATAATTAGACAACCATCCATTGTGGTAAATGATACGTCAGCCATGATGGTGAGACAAAGATGGAGGATGGTCAAAGGGAACATAACAGAAGGTACTTGGCCACACCCACCTCAGGTCATTGACAACATCCTTGTTTTTCCAAAATAGATCTGGTCCAAAGTAGACCTCATCTTGTTCTCCATGTCCTGTGTGCAGAAAGAGGCCATCACTCATTAGTGTGTGTGAATGTGTGTGTGTGTGCATGTGGGTGTGGCCTTCCTCTAATGTCACTATAAAACATCAGCTCCCACTAGATTAGATGCTTCTAATAAGTAGCCACACCCACTTGCTACAAGTAGCCAATACAAGTGACTAGTAAATAATTATATATCCAATTTGGAAATTACACCTAGTTAAATTAATTCAATAACCAAATTAGTTGATCTTGCGATAGCAATAATGTTACAATCATCAGGCATGATGTCATCAGGCATGATGTCATCAGGCATGATGTCATCAGGCATGATGTTCCCTACTGGTTACCACAATAATGATTATTAGATTGAATGCAATCACATTCAATTAACCACTAAACCTAATAGGTGAAATATTAATATTAGCTACTGTGTGGTAACAGCCAATGGCTGAGGGTCACATAGCTGTATCAGTATGGGTGTGATCTGATAGGGTATGAGATAGACATGAGTGTGGTCACAACAGCCTGGTGCCCAGGCTGCTTTGCTGCGTTTTCCAGGAAGCAATGTTGAGGTTAGTAACTGATTAGCTCGTATCACTTATCGGGTTGCCAAGTAACCGGAAACTAGATAAATACAGCAAAGAATGCAATTAGACACACACCCCAGGCACATGTGTCCCCACTCCAGGCACAGGACGTTTGGGGCATGATACAGTGGACCCAATAGTCAAAGCATTTCAGCGAAAAGTTGTTCTTTTGTGAAAGCCTGCAGTTATAAGGTAGTAGGTACAACTCTGCAAGCACTCACTCTAGAGCCTTTCTCCTATTTGGAGTGCACTTTGCTCTCTCTCAGCCATCTTTCAATCTTGTGTCAGAGCATTGAACATAATTACTTCAGATTTGTGCATGAGGGATTGAACCTCACCTACCTACCTACCTCCCCCTCACCCCTCAGCTCAGTGCAGGCTGATAAGAGCATCTTCTTGCCACTGGATGCAACATATCACATTCCCTACTGGTTGGAATGCATTGTTTAATAGATCTTGACAATGTTGCTCAGTATTGTGTTTTAATAAACAACATAATAATTGTTGTCTAAACTGTCTACACATGTAAATGCAAACCTTCAACACAAAAAATAACATTCTATTTTTAGCCACCAGCGAGCCACAAAGGGCCCCCCAGGTGTGTGTGGTCCCACAGAGCTATGCGATGTTAGAATGAGATAAAACAGGCCACACCCCATCCCACCTCACCCCCTCATGTAGGGTTCGACCAGTGGTGATCTGACCTCACCCCCTCATGTAGGGTTCGACCAGTGGTGATCTGACCTCACCCCCTCATGTAGGGTTCGACCAGTGGTGATCTGACCCCACCCCCTCATGTAGGGTTCGACCAGTGGTGATCTGACCCCACCCCCTCATGTAGGGTTCGACCAGTGGTGATCTGACCCCACCCCCTCATGTAGGGTTCGACCAGTGGTGATCTGACCCCACCCCCTCATGTAGGGTTCGACCAGTGGTGATCTGACCCCACCCCCTCATGTAGGGTTCGACCAGTGGTGATCTGACCCCACCCCCTCATGTAGGGTTCGACCAGTGGTGATCTGACCCGAGTCAAAATAACAGGTGCAAGGTTAAAGATGGCTGGCCAACAGCTAGAACGTACATGGGGAACATGTTGCCAAGCAACCCAACACAAAATCCAGCACAGTCAATTGAGCACACAAACACCAAGAATTACAACACTCCCCCCCCCCCCCCCCCCTGCCCTACCATCCCAAAAAGCTCACCTCCACCATTCTACCAATGTTGACTATGTGCGGAGAGCTTTCGTTGACAGGACTGTCCGTTTCAGCTTGGCGTGTCAGACTTCCTCCAAGGTTCATCGTCCCCGAGGTCTCCTTGATGGTCTGCATGGCAGGACGCATCATATAGGGCACAACCACACCATATAAGGACACATAACAGGCCCCACCATACCAGGACATACGACGGGTCCACCATATGACAGGTCCACCATATAAGGACATACCAGGACAGGTCTACCATATAGGGTAGGTTCCCCACATAGGTAGGTCCACTCAGATTAAGACATAGCTAGTGCGTACAGGTGTTAAGACATAGCTAGTGCGTACAGGTGTTAAGACATAGCTAGTGCGTACAGGTATTAAGACATAGCTAGTGCGTACAGGTTCTTGGTTACAAGAGACATCATACTTGGCATAACCGTAAGTTAAGAGTACTGTCATGACAACCAATGGATCCAGAGGGGGGGAGGGGTGTTTGCAACCTCCCCTTTTGACCTATTACGTAGCACATGCGAATTAGTTGAACACTCCAGTTTAACCACGCTTGCATATAGATATGTAGTCTAGTGATATAGGTATGATTAATGTTTAAATGATCACACGTTACCCTTGGGGAACGTTCAATCCCCAAGGGTACATCCTGTACTTTTGCTACATATCAAGGCTATGCACAAATCTTTCACTAAACGACATAATTATCTTCCGCCTGTCGTTCTTGAGCGATCTTGGCACAGCACCTTTGCACCTCTGTTGGTGTTTCATCTAACTGTAAAGATACTGGTGAAGGACTGGAGCATTGGCAATAGGGTTTGTGCCAACGGCAACTGAAGTGCTAGGTGCCAGACGAGGCACAGCTGAGCTGGCGTGGGAAGGTACAAATGCGTGGAAGGGTAACCTGCTAAGGAAGGAAAAGGGTCCCATGGCAACGGTCAATATTGATACTTTGCTGAACGCACGCTGCCTCACTCGCGAGACGTGCTGAAGACGAGTTGAACGAGCTTTTCGGATTCAGATGAAGCTCCCAAAGAGATCCCTGTTCGTTGAACTGTAGGCCACACCCCCTCTGGTGATAATCCACTGTAGGCCACACCCCCTCTGGTGATAATCACTAGTTGTAAATGATAGGATGGACAGAAGCTATAACTGCTGACCACTTTGATGGAGCATGGGGAATTTGTGGGGAGCATTTCCTGCATTGTTTCTTACCATATGCTGGCTGATTTTGGACATCACCGGTGCTGAAAGATGCTGGGCTGGGCGGCAGAAACATCACCACAGGTGCTGCTGAAGGTTTTGGTTTTCTGTACGGCATGACTGCGCATCCACATGGAGACCTTCATAGCTATTGGAGTGTTTGAAAGCATGAGAATAGCCTCTTTCCTTGGGGGGTCAGCATGGGACCCTCCTATGCTATTTGATGTTTCATGACCTCACATCTTCAGATGCAACTGACAGCAATCCGTACACTGGTTGATGAGTCCATCAGCTTGATAAGATCCGTCCGTTCCAGTTCTCTTGAGTCATATGCCCGATGCTCTACCCCACACACCAGAAGACCATATGCCTGATGCTCTATCTACCCCACACACAGAAGACCATATGCCGATGCTCTACCCTACACACAGAAGACCATATGCCCCGATGCTCTACCCTACACACAGAAGACCATATGCCCGTGATCCTACCCTAACACACAGAAGACCATATGCCCGATGCTCTAACCCTCACACAGAAGACCATATGCCCGATGCTCTACCCTACACACAGAAGACCATATGCCCGATGCTCTACCCTACACACAGAAGACCAACACACAGAAGACCATATGCCCGATGCTCTACCCTACACACAGAAGACCATATGCCCGATGCTCTACCCCCACACAGAAGACCATATGCCCGATGCTCTACCCCACACACAGAAGACCATATGCCCGATGCTCTACCCTACACACAGAAGACCATATGCCCGATGCTCTACCCTACACACAGAAGACCATATGCCGATGCTCTCTACCCTACACACAGAAGACCATATGCCCGATGCTCTACCCCCCACACACAGAAGACCATATGCCCGATGCTCTACCCACACACAGAAGACCATATGCCCGATGCTCTACCCTACACACAGAAGACCATATGCCCGATGCTCTACCCTACACACAGAAGACCATATGCCCGATGCTCTACCCCACACACAGAAGACCAACACACAGAAGACCATATGCCCGATGCTCTACCCTACACACAGAAGACCATATGCCCGATGCTTCCTACCCCACACACAGAAGACCAACACACAGAAGACCATATGCCCGATGCTCTACCCTACACACAGAAGACCATATGCCCGATGCTTCTTACCCCACACACAGAAGACCATATGCCCGATGCTCCTACCCCACACAGAAGACCAGATGCCCGATGCTCTACCCTACACACAGAAGACCATATGCCCGATGCTCTACCCTACACACAGAGACCATATGCCCGATGCTCTACCCTACACACAGAAGACCATATGCCTGATGCTCTACCCTACACACAGAAGACCATATGCCCGATGCTCTACCCCACACACAGAAGACCATATGCCCGATGCTCTACCCCACACACAGAAGACCATATGCCCGATGCTCTAACCCTACACACAGAAGACCATATGCCCGATGCTCTACCCTACACACAGAAGACCATATGCCCGATGCTCTACCCCCACAGAAGACCATATGCCCGATGCTCTACCCTACACACAGAAGACCATATGCCCGATGCTCTACACCCCACACAGAAGACCAACACACAGAAGACCATATGCCCGATGCTCTACCCCACACACAGAAGACCAACACACAGAAGACCATATGCCCGATGCTCTACCCCACACAGAAGACCATATGCCCGATGCTCTACCCTACACACAGAAGACCATATGCCCGATGCTCTACCCCACACACAGAAGACCAACACACAGAAGACCATATGCCCGATGCTCTACTACCCTACACACAAGACCATATGCCCGATGCTCTACCCCACACACAGAAGACCAACACACAGAAGACCATATGCCCGATGCTCTACCCCACACAGAAGACCATTGCCCGATGCTCTACCCTACACACAGAAGACCATATGCCCGATGCTCTACCCCACACACAGAACCATATGCCCGATGCTCTACCCTACACACAGAAGACCATATGCCCGATGCTCTACCCCACACACAGAAGACCATATGCCCGATGCTCTACCCCACACACAGAAGACCATATGCCCGATGCTCTACCCTACACACAGAAGACCATATGCCCGATGCTCTACCCTACACAGAAGACCATATGCCCGATGCTCTACCCCACACACAGAAGACCAACACACAGAAGACCATATGCCCGATGCTCTACCCTACACACAGAAGACCATATGCCCGATGCTCTACCCCACACACAGAAACCAACACACAGAAGACATATGCCCGATGCTCTACCCTACACACAGAAGACCATATGCCCGATGCTCTACCCCACACACAGAAGACCATATGCCCGATGCTCTACCCCACACACAGAAGACCATATGCCCGATGCTCTACCCTACACACAGAAGACCATATGCCCGATGCTCTACCCTACACACAGAAGACCATATGCCCGATGCTCTACCCTACACACAGAAGACCATATGCCTGATGCTCTACCCTACAACAGAAGACCATATGCCCGATGCTCTACCCCACACACAGAAGACCATATGCCCGATGCTCTACCCCACACACAGAAGACCATATGCCCGATGCTCTACCCTACACACAGAAGACCATATGCCCTGCTCTACTACCCTACACACAGAGACCATATGCCCGATGCTCTACCCTACACAGAAGACCATATGCCCGATGCTCTACCACACACAGAACCATATGCCCGATGCTCTACCCCACACACAGAAGACCAACACACAGAAGACCATATGCCCGATGCTACTACCCCACACACAGAAGACCACACACAGAAGACCATATGCCCGATGCTCTACCCCACACACAGAAGACCATATGCCCGATGCTCTACCCTACACACAGAAGACCATATGCCCGATGCTCTACCCTACACACAGAAGACCAACACACAGAAGACCATATGCCCGATGCTCTACCCTACACACAGAAGACCATATGCCCGATGCTCTACCCCACACACAGAAGACCAACACACAGAAGACCATATGCCCGATGCTCTACCCACACACAGAAGACCATATGCCCGATGCTCTACCCTACACACAGAAGACCATATGCCCGATGCTCTACCCCACCACAGAAGACCATATGCCCGATGCTCTACCCTACACACAGAAGACCATATGCCCGATGCTCTACCCCACACACAGAAGACCATATGCCCGATGCTCTACCCTACACACAGAAACCATATGCCCGATGCTCTACCCCACACACAGAAGACCATTCGAAAGCAAAAGGTGGTTCAAAAACCTAGCTGACAGTGTGACTGGTGTCACATTGAGGTCGGAGAACCACAGCAGTCTGAAGCTGCATGTACACTAGCTTGAAACTGTTTTGACCGTACATGTGTATTTGTAGTAGCATCGTTGTAATGTATGCTGCTTATTGCGGTACACATGTTGTGTGAAATATTATGCTGTCACCTTGCAGGAAAATGTAGTTTGTAATACACCAATATGACCAGGAAACAACTGATCAATGTGTTGACTACAAAGTGTTAAGGGTTTAGATAAACAAAGTGGCAATATTGCTCTGTTGCCCATGAAAGAGTTAACGGTGAATTGTAAAATAGATGACCTGATAGACCAGATGAGCTATAGAGTACACATAACATAAGCGTATAATGCTTCCACATTTGGTTTTATAATTGCATGCTTTCACAAATCAAAGCACACTTCGATGTGTACAAATACATAACTATTCAAATGGTGAGGGTCCATGCACAATGGCTAAGCACTAACAGTCAAAGAATACTGCTGGATCAAGTCATGAAGGCTTGGCATCATGCGAGAATGTTTTATAACTTAAATTTGTACTTGTTTGCAGTCAAGTAGTGACAAGACAGCATCAGGTCTGCATGCTCTGGTGTATGTATGTACAAGACAGCATCAGGTCTGCATGCTCTGGTGTATGTGAGTGTACAAGACAGCATCAGGTCTGCATGCTCTGGTGTATGTGTATGTTACAAGACAGCATCAGGTTCTGCATGCTAGTGTATGTGTAGTGTACAAGACAGCATCAGGTCTGCATGCTCTGGGTATGTGTACAAGACAGCATCAGTCTGCATGCTCTGGTGTATGTGTATGTGTACAAGACAGCATCAGGTCTGCATGCTCTGGTGTATGTGTATGTGTACAAGACAGCATCAGGTCTGCATGCTCTGGTGTATGTGTAGAAATATAAACTAATGCCACACCAGTTTGCAACCTAATGTGCATTTTACATTACTAGTCATTTATAGTATATACACGTGTAGGAAATTTATTTCCTCACACTGATTGTTCTGTTCAAAAGGTTGTGATTTGCATGTGGTTTGAAGTACCACGGTTGGATTGCCCCTAACTAATGTAGCTTGATCATTCATTACATAGAACTCAATGAAATGCTAATATCACTATTGTCACCACGATCCATTGGCCTACTATATGAAAGTATTTGTATCATTATTTAGTGCAACTGTTGTCGTTGCCAGGGAAACATCCTCTCTCCCGAACCCACCCCCTATTAAAGCACCCTCTTCCACAACCCTACCTTTCCAAAAATCCTGGACCCCGCCCTGCATGACAACCAACTAACGCACACCCCAACATCACAGACACTCACACATGCAAACACACCACACACAACATGGCACACATCTTCACATCATCATGCCCATATAAGGTAAATATATTTAGTATGGCATTAAGAGCTATTGATTGTAAGAAAGCCACAAGTACACCCACCCACCCACACCACCCACACACCACACACACACACACACACACCACACACACACACCACAACACAGTCAAACAAATGCTGGACCATTAGAATGGTGAGCAGAGGGGAAGCCCATGTGCTGGTGTCGTGATGACCTGCCCTGCAATGTTTAGGCTACAAGGTACTTCCGTACGCTCACATGCCTGGTACCAGTTACTAGTATTGCTCACATGCCTGGTACCAGTTACTAGTATTGCTCACATGCCGGGTACCAGTTACTAGTATTGCTCACATGCCTGGGTACCAGTTACTAGTATTGCTCACATGCCTGGTACCAGTTGCTAGTATTGCTCACATGCCTGGTACCAGTTACTAGTATTGCTCATATGCCTGGTACCAGTTACTAGTATTGCTCACATGCCTGGTACCAGTTACTAGTATTGCTCACATGCCTGGGTACCAGTTACTAGTACTGCTCACATGCCTGGTACCAGTTGCTAGTACTGCTCACATGCCTGGTACCAGTTACTAGTATTGCTCACATGCCTGGTACCATCACTAGTATTGCTCACATGCCTGGGTACCAGTTACTAGTACTGCTCACATGCCTGGTACCAGTTGCTAGTACTGCTCACATGCCTGGTACCAGTTACTAGTATTGCTCACATGCCTGGTACCAGTCCTAGTATTGCTCACCGCCTGGGTACCAGTTACAAGTACTACTGCTCACAGCCTGGTTACCATT